>WBNM01014515.1:0-34460 GCA_013399055.1 Ramphastos sulfuratus | reverse complement strand
GCCTTGCATAAGGCAGTCGTGTGCACCCTATTTACCACAGGTGATGGACAGACCCCGGGCCCCAGACTTAGTGGCGCCAGGTCCTTTGTCCCTTTTCCCGCGGTTGCTCTCTCCCCAAAACAGAAGGAGAGAGAGCAGAAAAACATGTCTGCATAAGCCAGGACATTTACAAGCCTAATCTGGCCTGTCCAGGCCTACCACGACATCGGCTGTTCTCAATGATACCCAATGATAGGATCAAGGGGCAACAGCTGCAAGCTAGAGCAGAGGAGATTTCATGTACCATGAGGATGACAAACACTGTAATTGGCTGCCAGGAGAGGCTGTGGAATCTCCTTCTCTGGAGACATTCAAAACCCACCTGGATGCATTCCTGTGTGACCTACCATAGGTGACCCTGCTCTGGTAATGGGGGTTGGACTGAATGATTTTTCCAGATCCAACCCATAACATTCTGTGATTCTTTGTGTGATCACCTAAGTACTCCTCTGCTTTTGCTTATTCACTTCTACAGCTGTAAGATCACATTTCAAGCATTTTTAATCTAGAGTATACATGGGCCAGGAGATGATGTACAGGGCTTCTACTGCCTGCCAGACATGAACAGGTCACGCTTTCACAAGAGCTTCATCATGGCTGACAAGCCCCCTCCAAACACACTCAGAAGAAATAGCCCAGATAATGAATTAATCAAGGAAGGATTTATGACATTATTCCTTGCTGAAAAGGTCGTGGGGAGCAAGAAGTGATTTTTAGCGTGTTCACATTAGCACTGCGCCTGAGCCACGTGGGCTGGTGTTGCATAGAGAAGTGGATCCAGGGAGAGGCTAAGAGCATGCATGAAGGATATAAAACTGAGAGAAACACAGCCTTTAGAAACATGACCAGTTAGTAGACAACCCAAAATTAACATTTCTGCTGTATATGGTAATGTGATTTTGTTTTCCTAGGGAGGGTGAATTTCAGCACTTTATTATCTGGCCAGCCTGCTCTCTTGTGATGATAGCTGTTGATTGCTTGTGATTTTCACTAAAGGCATGGATGTGAATAACTATTACCTATGCATTTTGTCATTTTGTTTAAATATGAGGGCAGAAAAGCACCTTATATTTTCACATAATCAGATATTCAGAAGTAGAGGGCTTTGAAGTTATATCTGTGGCAGACTGATTGGAATCTGGGTTTTGAGATTTGTGTGTATTTTAAATGCAAGTATTTGGAGAAAGAGCAAGCTGTTTAATTAGGGAAACAAGGAGGAACTACTGAGTTTCCTGTGCGTTTTTTTGTTTGGAATTTTTAGGGAAATGCAAAAAACCCAACTTTTTGAATATAACCTTTTTTTTCCTTCTTCCTTGCCTATTTTAATTTAAACAAGTGATGGGTGTTGAAGGGGCAAGACACTGCAACATGTTGCCCAGGGAGGTTGTGGATGCTCCCTCCCCAGGAGGTGTTCAGGGCCAGGTTGGACAGGCCCTTGGGCAACCAGGTCTCATGGAAGGTGTCCCTGCCCATGGCAGAGAGGTTGGAACCAGATGATCTTGACTGTGGACCCTTCCAATCCAAACCATTCTATCATCAGCTGTAAAAAATATGTAAAATTTATGCAAGCTGAGTAGTGCTGTGGATGGGAACACATTTGTTTGTCTATTTGGTGAGGGCTAGCTGAGCTGATACGCTTTTCAGAAAGAGATCCAGCCTCACTGCACATGGGAGGGACTGCCATTATAGGCCCCCATGATAATGGCCATATGCATTCTCATATCTTTGAGTACACAGACAGTACAGCCCTAACATCCACATTGTCCCTGGAGTCAGATTTGCTGCTCTCATTGAGGTCAGTGCAAATGTACTTCTGCAGACTTGGGGGGAATCAGCAGTGGTAAGTGAAGTAAGTATTGTAGGGAGTGAGGCAACAGCTTTTATTCCACCACTTGGTGGAGGTGAGAAGAGATAAGCTCTGTCTCTTTATCTCAGAAGATACAAGCTTTGTCTCTTCTGGAAGTACCAGCTGGTCCAGTAAAATAATATTGCTGCTTCTATAAACCTGCTTGTGAGGTGCAGGAGCTAATTTTAAGTAAGCATTAGATGTTTTAGAACCTTTTTAAGAAGATGATAGGCTACTTAGGAAAGAGTGTGGCAAACTTTAGTGGAGGCCACATCTATTGCACAGTCCTAATTAGCCAGCCTAGTATATTTTTTTCCTCCCATAAATTAACTACTTTTGTATTATCATTGAAGTATGCTGCATGATCATATAATTATATACAGTGAGATGGCAGTTACTAATAATGCTGGAGCAAACCTTTACAAATCAGTTTGACGTGCATTTTTCCCCTGTACACACTAATTATTGACATATTTTCTCAGCAACATCTCCACTGTCTAAGTGACAGCAGTTCAACTCACCAGTTTGATGTTTCTGTGGTGTCTGTACAGAAAAACTGCCGGAAAAGACAGTCTGTCATTTTAAAATCGGCACTGGGGAGTTCCTACCATTATCACAGAATGTCAGGAGCTGGAAGGGACCTCAAAAAATCACCCAGTCCAATCCCCCAGCAGAGTAGGATCACCTATGGGAACACATGGGAACACATCCAGATGGGTTTTGAATATCTCCAGAGAGGGAGACTCTGTAACCCCTCCTGGGCAGCCTGTTCCAGCCTTCTGTCACTCTCACACTGAAAGCATTCCTCCTCATGTTTCCATGAAGCTTCCTATGCCTCAGCTTTCACCCATTGCCCCTTGTCCTGTCATCAGGCATCACCAAGCAGAGCCTGGCTCCATCCTCTTGGCACTCACCCTTTACATCTTTATAAACATTGCTGAGGTCAGTTCTCAGTCTCCTTTTCTCCAAGCTCAAAAGCCCCAAATCCCTCAGTCTCTCCTTGTAACAGAGATGTTCCACTCCCTTAATCATCATTGTGGCTCTGCGCTGGAGACTCTCAAGCAGTTCTTTGTCCCTATTGAACTGGGGGGCCCAGAACTGGACACAGTACTCCAGATGCAGCCTCACCAGGGCAGAGTAAAGGGGCAGGAGATCCATGTGTATGCAAAATCATTACAGAAACACTGGGAGGTATAGCACAACTGGAGGAAGGTCCATAGCAAACACCAGATGCCAAGCAGTCACTCAAGAAACAGTTGTAGGGAGTACGGTAATTTGCAAGTAAGTATAGCTATTGCCATGCTCTTTGGAGAGAACCTAAGACTGGTGAGGTTTTTTTCCCCATTAATTCTAAACTAATTTATGGCATCCTTAAGTGTCTATCTCTTTATGGAGGACTTTGTCTTTGTGGTCTTCTTAGAGCACCTGGGCCCCAAAACCATCACACCAGTGAAGAATGTAAGCATGTTGAGTGATGAGTAATGATGGAGTCCAATGATGCCTTCACTGTTTACAAAGGCCTGCAGTGACAGGATGAGATGCAATGGCTTCAAAGTAGAGCAGAGTAGATTTAGATTGAATGTTTGAAACAAGTTCTTTACCATATGGGTAGTGGAACACTGGAACAGGTTGACTGAGAGGTAGTTGAGGACCCATTCCTGGAGATATTCAAGGTGAGGCTTAAAAGGGTTCTGGGCAGCCTGATCTAGTTGAGGATGACACTGCAGAGGGGGTTGGACTAGATGACCTTTGGAGATCCCTTCCAACCCAGACCATTCTGTGATTCTACATGGTTCTGTGAAAAATTGCTCAAATCTCAACAAAACCAGACAAGAACAAACAAAAAACCAAAACTAAACCCCAAACAAACAAATGAACAAAACCCAACAACAACAAAACAAACAACCACCGAAAGAAAACCCAAAAAACCCCAGCAAAAAACGCCAATCAAAATGAAAATCCAAACAGAAGAGACAAAAGCAACAACAAAAAACCCAACCCAACACAGAATCATAGAATGGTAAGGTTGGAAGGAGACCTCAAGGATCACCTAGTTCCAACCCCCTGCCATAGGCAGGGACACCTCCCACTAGCATAGGTTACTCAAGGCCTCGTCCAACCTGGCCTTGAACACCTCCAGGGAGGGAGCAGCCACCACCTCCCTGGGAAACCTGTGCCAGTGCCTCACCACCCTCACTGCAAAGAACTTCCTCCTCACATCTAGTCTAACTCTCCCCTCTGCCAGTTTAAACCCATTGCCCCTAGTCCTGTCATTGCAAGACCTTGTAAATAGGCCCTCCCCAGCCTTCCTGTAGGCCCCCTTCAGATACTGGAAGGCTACTCTAAGGTCTCCTGGAAGTCTTCTCTTCTCCAGGCTGAAGAGCCCCAACTCTCTCAGTCTGAGAGACCTATAGAATTGTTTTGGTTGGAGAAGATCTCTAAGACAGAGTCCAACTATTATCTAACTCTACTAAATCTGGTGCTAAATGTCTCCCACCACATCATCTCTGTCTCCCCTTTTGTGGGGAGCCTGCTCCAGTGGTTGGAAACCCTCTCAATCAAGCTTTTTCTCTAATATCCAGCCCAAGCCTCCTCTAGTTCAACTTGAGACCATTTCATCTTACTAAGTTTTATAATTTCCTCCTTGTTTACTGAAGGCTTCTGAAGTTCTGAGTGTTCTTTATAGACAATATTGTGGAGTGCTGAGACAGGTGTGTTGGTTGGTTGGGTTTTTTCCCTGATTTACTTTGTAATTACAGTTGCTGAAGTAGTAGAAGACCTCTCTCTGACATGAATCATGCCTTTTTAAGGCTGAGAATACTGAAAGTAGGAAATGGGTAAGATTTTTGTCAGGGGCACCATCCAAACTTTCGCTCCAGCCTCATGTCAACCAACTTGAATTATTGCAAGTAATGCATATAAGATGTATGAAAGTGGATAGGAGAGGCTCTGTGTTCCCAGGCTTTATTTATACATCAAAAGGGTAAATAAATGCCTTTTCTCTGCTGCCTGCAGGCTGAATAGATGTTATTCAAGGGCTTCTGAATCTGTGCTTCTGAAACAGGCTGTACCTTTTCTCCTTCTAAGACTTGATATTTTATACTGTCAATTTACCAGATAGCTTGACTGAAGTTACTTCTACTCCTGAGTGAAAGAATGATAGTTTTAGTAAAAGGTTTGAGGATGTAATTGTGAGTGGGTATGTAGAGATTAATCATACAGTTTTTGTAATGAACATAATGAACACCTGTGCAAACAGTTTCCTTCTACAAGTGCTGCAGCACATGGATTTTGTCAAAATGGGTGGTGATGGATGCTTTAAAGACGTTTTAAGTGTTTCTTTGGGGTGAAAAAAGGGTAGAAAACAGCTTCTGTCAGTCTTCCAGTGGCTTTTCACCAATGTATCTAAGATAACCCATTCAAATCAGGCTAAAACCAGTATGCTCTGAGTAAAGGACTGATCTGATGTCCTGCTAAACTAACTTATCCTATGATTCTTATCTTTATGTGAAATACTATTATAGCTAAAGCAACCCTATCATTTATCCAGGCTTTTCTAGCTACAACTTCACTCCAGTTGTACCATGAAAGAATATCTTAAATACTTTGACAGGGTATAAAGGAAACAAGGAAATTCACAGTGTTGCTCAGCATTGTAACCTAGTACGTGCTTGTGTCTCTGTCAGTTTTTCCACAAAGTAATGGTGCTTGTGAGAATATGAGAAGGGTTTTTCAGATTGCATGTTTGCTTTTGTCAGATTAAGTATCCTACTCACTGAAAATGTACCCTTGTGGGGCTTGATTCATGTTCCTGCAGCTTAGTTCCTTCTTTGGCAAACAGAAAATGGAGAACCCTGAGGCAGATTTTGCTCTGTTGATGTAAGAGCTGTGCTGAAGTGTGGTAACAAAGCAATCCAAGTTTAGGAATAACATCTCTTTCTAATACATCTTTTAACTCAAACAGCATTTTCTGAGGGGAAGAAGTATAATGATGTGTACAGCCCTCAACCCTGTATGAGACATTCTCACTCCTGCAACACATGCTTCAACAGCAGCCAGTGAAAGAGTGTTTTGTCAGCTTTGTTCCTGGATCCACATACACGCTCTGGGGAAATAAGTAGAGGATCTCACTCTTCGCTCTACTCCCATCCCTCTCAGGTTTTGGTTGGCATGTACATGGGGCTTATCATACAATCACAGAATGATAGGAATTGGAAAGGAGCTCTGGAGATCATGTGGCCCAACCCTCCTGCCAGAGCAGGTTCACCTAGAGCAGGCTGCAAAGGACTTTGGTGCCAATACATTTTCAGACTGTCAGTATAGGGTACTGTAGGATAAATTATATGTTGGTGTCAGGATGAGCTCATATTGACCTTTTTATTTGGGTTCTCACAACTGTGCATTACAACATCTAGTTAATTTCTGACACCTGCCCCAACTCCCATATCTCAACACTATATAGATATCTACAGGTATAAACAAATCTTCATTGCCCTTACTTTCGATAACATGCCAGAGAGAGGCACTGGCCACAGACAGAGCTTTCACATGTCCATGCAAGTCAGATCAGAGCTGCTGAACAAAAGAGCTGCAGCATTATTTTAAAAAGAATAATTGAGAAGAAAAAATACCACTCAAAGGTCAAAATTTCCAATGCTTCTTCATTTTCTTCTGAAGGGGGAAAGCTTGCTTCCTGCCTCTGTTTTAGTCACCCTCCTTAACATCAGCTAGGCTCAATATTAAGATAACAGCTCTGTAGTGACATCGAATCTATTATCTGTGGGGGTTCCTGGCAGGCAATATCATGCTACATTAAGAAATTTCCTGTGATGTTAATAAGAAACTACTAAATTCTTTATTTGCCATGGCTTCCCTTTCATTACTCTGATTAGAATGTGTGGTTTCATAGAAGCAAATTCTTTTGGTTTATGCATTCCTATAAAAAACAAATAAAAGAACAAAACCCCAAACCAAACCCCAAGCAGAGTGCAAACCAACAGCAGCAAAAAAACCCCACAAAAACAAAAAAAACACCCAACCAACCAAACAAAAAAACCCAAAACAAAAAACTCAACCAACAAAAAAAACCCAGAAGACCCCAACCAAACCCTCAAAACCCAGTATCCAAACAAAACCCCTACCACCAAAGGAGTCTATAGTTCTGATTTATTTTAAAAAGGAAAAATAAAGAAATTACAGAAAAGTACTGAATAAAACCAGAGAGAATAAAGAAAGAAAATTAGACAAGTATTTGTTTTCCAGTGAGTTGGGTAGTGCCGAAGCAGAGGAGGTTCAAGAAGATGATCAGAAGGCTGGAGCACTCTTCAGGACAGGCTGAGAGAGTTGGGGCTGTATAGCTTGGAGAGGAGTAGGCTCCAGGGAGACCTAACAGTGGCCTTACCGTTCCTGTAGGGGTCCTACAAGAAAGCTGGGGAGGGACTTTTTGCAAGGACTTGCAGTGACAGGATGAGAGAGGATGTAAGGTTTAACCTGGAAGAGGGAAGATATTAGGAGAAAATTCTTTACAGTGAGGGTGGTGAGACACTGGAACAGGTTGCCTAGGGAGGTTGTGGATGCCCCCTCCTTGGGGGTGTTTAAGACTAGGTTGGACAAGACTTCGAGCAGCCTGGTCTAGTGGAAGGTGCCTGTAGGGTGGTTGGTAGGTGCTGTAACTTATGATTTTTAAAATGCCTTCCAACTCAAACCATTCTGTAACTCTATGAGGGGCAGTGCAAATAAAGCTGAGTAAGTTCCTTTATAGCAGTGGGCAGCAAAGGACACAGAATAAAACTCAAATGCTGTGAGCCCCTCTCAGTTAATCTTTGTACAGCAAAGTAACAGATCTGACCCAGCATAATTTAGCATAAGAAGGTGTCATTGGTTTGAAAGGCTTACTTGGAAGTAAACTCCAAGTTAGCAAAGTTGTGGTTGGAAAGTTAGCAAATATGTGGTTGTTCATAAAAAACTTTCTGCCTGAGGAGCAGCTCCTATCTGCAGGCTTAGTGCCTTTTCCAGGTGGTCTAATGGGTGAGTTTTCTGCTCTTTGAAATAAAGCATGGCCCTTAGATGTTTCTCTGCTAACAGTCTTTTGCCAAGTGTTGATAGTACACTTATTTTCTTCAATCTTATAAGCTTGCTAAATGCTCACTGGATGTGGGGAAACTTTTGAAAGCTGGATGCAGCTCAGGATGGAATCATTCTATGTAATCCTTTATTTGAGTGAGAAGAAAAATTACAGTTATGATTAGCTCTTTAAGAGTCATAGAATTGAGTCAGTTGGAGAAGACCAATACAGCCATCATTCTCCTTCAAAGAGATTCTGTAGAAACCTTCAATGGTGACATTTAGTTCCCCAAACCCACATCTTGTAGAGCCACACTCGAGTCTAAAGATAGAGCCGTGACCCTTCAGTCTATAAATTCTGCATTTTTCATTGCTGAACAGCTTTGCCAAAACTCAAGCTTTCTCCAGTTCTGCCCTCAATTTTCACCCATTGATCAAGATTAGACTACAATTCTGAAAACATTCAGGCACCTCAACTGCCTTCCTGATCAAAAAGCCTATAGACAGCTATAGGCTGATCAGTTTTATTTTTATGTAGCCCTGCAGCTATTATCTCTTTGTATACATAGATGATAAAAATAGATGTAGACACTTGAGGGGATTTTGCTCCTATCTGCTTGTGTGTATATGACATCTGAATCTCATGCCCCAGGGTCTCTCTTCTACTACAGTAGTGTAAGGGGCCTTTAAATGCTGCTACCTCATTTTGATGGATTTGTACAAAAAGACATGCATGTAAAGGAAAATCAATGTTGCCTTGATTTTATTGGCAACAAAGTCATTGTAAATTGATGATAATCTTGTTCTTCAGATTTGAGTGGTCATTAAGAAGGGATTTATTTCTTTTGTTTGTTTTTACTTTCTAAAGTGGATTCTCACAACCTCCACCTTAGAAGCCCAGATCCTAGAGTGCTGAGCCATTTAATGAGCCTGTGCATTTCTCAGGGAATAATAATTTTCTTGCAGGAAGGGGCTGGAAAATGGTAGGATCAAGTTTTGGAAGCTGTTTGTGGTGATCATGCTCTGTCTATAGGTGTTTCAGGCACTCAGAGTCTGTGTTCATAACTAAATATGCCAAACTGCAGAGAAGATGGAAAAAGATTTACAATGCTGTTATAAATTGCTGCTCAAATGGCTTTGAGCTGCCTTGCATGTTGTGGAATTTCTTCCTAATCTAATATTCCATGGATTGTAGCTAGGACCAAGTCAGAGAGATGTTGATGGCTGTTAATAGTTAGGTGAACCTTTCAGCACCTGTAGAAAGTGCTTCTGTACATGGTTAGAATCAGTCTATGTTTTCAGCAAAAACAGATCACAGGTAATATAGTTGTTATTATAGTGCTTGATACTTCTCCCCACTTTCCTACATCATGCTGTGGCAGCTTGCCTACTGATGGGTTAAACCTGCATTCCCACACTCAAAAATGGCAGGTTTGTTTTTTGGTTTTTGGGTTTTTTTGTTTTTTTAACATATACCAAGATAAATTTAATTGCAAGAAAACAATGCAGAATGTTAATCACTGATCACTTCCCCAGGCACAAAGAACCACTGAAACCCAAACTCTAACAATGATGATTTGGTAAATTCCCATATACCTGCTTTGGCAGAGTGAAGTCTATTTGACTGACATGCCTGGAAAGGACTTACATCAATGTTTTTCTTCTTGAACTTAATGACACAAAAATTCCACACTCAGTATAGCAAATGCAGATAACAAAGTAACACCTGACTATCAATTCCAGGCAATAACTGTTCCAGTACTTGTATGTGTTTATAGTCTTCACTTTCTGAACACTTACATGCTCATACTAAACATACTGACACTTCAGTTGTATGAGGTTTAATGAAGTCAAGCACCAGATCCTGCATTTGGGTCACAGCAGCCCCATGCAATGCTACAGGCTTGGGGCAGAGTGGCTGGGAAGTTGCCCAGTAGAACAGGACCTGGGGGTGCTAGTCAAGAGCTGACTGAACATGAGCGGCAGAGTGTTCAGATGGCAAAGAAAACCAACAGCATCCTGGTCAGCAGAAGCAGGCAAGTTATTGTGCTCCAGTGCTCAGCACTGCTGATGCTGCACCTGAATGCTGGATTCTGTTTTGGGCCCCTGATTACAAGGAGGACATTGAGGTTCTGGAGCGGGTCCAGAGAGATGCAACAAAGCTGCTGAAGGGTCTGGAGAACAAGTCTAATGAGGAATGGCTGAATGAACTGGGGCTGCTTAGTCTGGAGAAGAAGAGGCTGAAGGGAGATGTCATCACTCTCTACAACTCCCTGAAAGGAGGTTGAAGTGAGGTGGGAGTTGCTCTCTTCTCCCTAGTATCAGGTGACAGGATAAGAAGAAATGGCCTGAAACTATGTCAGTGGAGGTTTAGATTGGATATTAGGGGGAAAAATATTTTCTGAAAGATTGGTTAAGCATTGGATTTAAGTTGCCCATGGAGGTGCTAGAGTCAGTATCCCCAAAGGTCTTCAAGAAGCATATGGACACAAGGCACTTCAGGGTAATGGCAATGTTGACCTTAGGTTGAACAATTCTATGGTTTTGACAGTTTGCACCAAAATACCTCTGCTAACATTTTCTATGAATTAAAATCTCTAAACATCTACATTTTCAAAACCAATCCAGCATTTTGTGTGGATAAGATGTAGACCAGTTTTTTATAGTTTAGGAGACAGTGGAGATGTCAGGGAGCTCATTATTATTTCGATCATAATAATGACAGCCACTTTGTGTAGGAACAAGAGCTGGTCAAAGTGTTTTCTCAGGATACTCAGGGTTTCTTAAAAAGTACAAAACAATAATTTCTGTAGGGCATCACCTCACTTTTTGTTATCTTGCTGAGGGTATTTCAGCTCACTTCTTTCACATTTATCAATCCTTTGCTTTGAAGAACTGGACTCATACAATCAACCAGGTTGGAACAGACCTCCAAGCTCATCCAGTCCAACCTAGCACCCAGCCCTATCCAATCAACCAGACCATGGCACTAAGAACCCTATCCAGTCTTTTCTTGAACACCTCCAAGGACAGCGACTCCACCAGCTCCCTGTGCAGCCCATTCCAATGCCAATTACTCTCTCTGTGAAGAACTTCCTCCTCCTATCCAGCCTAGACTTCCCCTGGCACAACTTGAGACTGTGTCCCCTCATTCTGTTGCTGATTGCCTGGGAGAAGAGACAGACCCCCACCTGGCTACAACCTCCTTTCAGGTAGTTGTAGACAGCAATGAGGTCACCCTTGAGCCTGATCTTCTGCAGGCTACACACCCCCAGCTCCCTCAGCTTCTCCTCACAGGGCTGTGCTCCAGCCCCCTCTACAGCTTCATGACCCTTCTCTGGACATGTTCCAGTACCCTAACATCTCTCTTGACTTGAGGGGCCCAGAACTGGACACAGTACTCAAGGTGTGGCCTGACCAATGTTGAATGCAGGGGAAGAATATCCTCCCTGGTCTTGCTGNGGTAACTCCCAAACCCACATCACTCATGTTCAGCTACTATCAACCAACACCCCCAGGTCCCTCTCTGCCTGGCTGCTCTCCACCCACTCTGTCCTCAGCCTGTAGAGCTGCTTGGGGTTGTTGTGGCCAAAGCATAGAACCCTGCACTTAGCCTTGTTAAATCTCATACCGCTGGCTTCTGCCCACCCATCCAGCCTGTCTGGGTCCCTCTCCAAGGCCCTCCTACCTTCCAACAGATTGACACCTGCTCCTAACTTGGTGTCATCTGCAAACTTACTGATGCTGGACTCAATCCCCATGTCCAGATCATCAATAAAGACATTGAACAGGACTGGGCCCAGCACTGATCCCTGGGGGACACCACTAGTGACAGCTGCCAACTGGATGTGACACCATTCCTCACCCTCAGTTACAAATGTACTGAGATGACTCCAAAGGGAGAAGCAGCATCTCAGTGCTGTTTCTGGGGAGCTATGCAAATCAGTCCCAGCAGCATCATTCTCCAACAAAAATCAAAACAATCCTCTTGATTTCAGAGCCATTGTTTCTGTGCTTCCTGATTTCTCTCACACACACACACACACAGAGCATGCTGCAGTACTGCAACTGCTAACTGTACTCTCAACTTTGGAAGTTTATCAACAATCAGGGAAAAGTGCTGACTCTGGAATTAATTAAGTTTACAGTGAAGCTTGCCCACTTTGGGAAGGAAACATTATTGTTTGAAGTGAATGTATGTTTACTTAAACTGGCAGCTAGATGTTTGGAGTGAAGACAGTACAATTCCTCCAGAATCTGTAACGCACTAAATCAGGCAGGAGATTTGTTCCTGCATGAACTCCTCTGATCTCCTTCAAACCAGTGTCCAACTTAGTATGTCACTCTGGTTTCAGACACTTTGAAATCAGCATGTTTTAAGGGCCACTTTAGTGTTGTGATATCAGCACCTTAAAGTCCTAATAGTCACCTTTGCACCCATTCTTTGTCCATTTCTTTACATTTCAATAGTACTGTTTGCACATTTTCCTTTTACGAGTCTCTGCATGAACCAAACGTCACGGCTCTGCGAGGCTGTCCTAGTCACATTGTGTTTATAGAATTATAGAATCACAGAATCACTTGGGTTGGAAGGAACCTCTAAAGGTTCATCTAGTACAACTCTCTCTGCATTGAGCAGGGACATCCTCAACTAGATCAGGTCTTAATCTCTAGATTCCTGTTGAGCCTCACCTTGAATATCTCCAGGGATGGGGCCCTAACCACCTCCCTGAGCAACCTGTTCCAGTTCTCAACCATCCTCATTGTGGAGAACTTGTTCCTCACATCCAATCTAAATCTACTCTTCTCTAGGTTGAAGCCATTGCACCTCATCCTATCACTTCAGGCCTTCATAAACAGTTCCTCTCCAGCCTTCTTGCAGGCCCCCTTCAGGTACTGGAAGGTGGTGATTAGGTCTCCCTGGAGCCTTCTCCAGGCTGAACAATCCCAGCTCCCTCAGCCTATCCTTGTAGCAGAGGTGCTGCAATGCCTGATTGTTTTTGTGGCCCTTGTCTGGATCCACTGCACTATGATGAATGCCATGTTGTTCTGTGGGGTGGGGTTTTGTTTGTTTGATTAGTTGTGGGGTTGTTTTGCTTTTGTTTTTTCTTTTTTTTTTTTTTCTTAATCATAATTTGGAATAGAAACTTTAAAAAAAAAAAAAAAAGATACTGTTTCAAAGCCTTGAGAGGAAGTCTTTGTACTGTTACTGGGTTTGGAGTGTTCCCTCATTTTTGGAAGACTTACAGGTGACTTGTACTGTCTTTTTGTGGTACCTAGTCATAGGGCAGTTACTGATACCAGGATAGCATACTCTCACTTGTTTATTCATCACTGCGCTGACCTTCCTTTCATCTAAACATCTTGAATGTTGATCTTGATATTAAATATACTAATGAATGACTAGGAAAAGAACAAAAAAAGAGCAACAGAATAATGAAGGAGAAGAAGGAAAAAAGAAGCTTCTGACAACACTTTAAGGGGAAAAAAAGGTTTAAATAAGATTGTGATGGCCTTTCTTGAGAGAAAGGAGGAAGCAACACAGTAGGAGGTGTCATTTGGAGTTCATGGTCCATAAATTGAAGAGACTGAGGTTTGGAAGTAATAACTTCAGTTAGTTGGGCAGCTTACTGGGTGTTAAAGTAATGGCAGTATAATGAAATTTGCAGTACTATTGGCTTCCAAGCTGGAAATGTTTCTCTTAATAGCAGCAGCTATTGAAGAGCAACAAAATAAGAGGATATCTGAAGAGTGGAAGGAAGATACCAGAGATTTTATGAACTGAAAGTAATGCATTTGAACTATAATTAATTACACGAACATTTGTTTTTCCTCTTGTCATTGTGCAACCATAATGATGAAGACTGCAGCACCTGCAAAAGAATTAGGAAGTAAATAACAAGTAGGGTGTGGGTTTTTTTGGTTGTGGTTTTCTGGTTTTTTTTAGTTTCAAGATGGGACATGATTTGAAGTGTAGTAGTTGAGTTAAATGGTGTCTCTCTCTGCAATTGAGAAGTAAGGGAAATAAACTGAAATCTATTCAAGTAAGTGAGACCAGATCCCTTGTTAGGGATCTGTACACAGATGTGCTTCTAATTAATTTCGAGGCAGTTGTATTGGCTTATTCCAGCTGTGCTGTGCAACTGCTGTAGAAGCACTGGGCTGCCTCACTTGAATTCAGTTGCCCTTTGTGCTTTCTTTTTAGTAAACTCCACTCATCTCAAATGAGGGAATGAAATTTACTGTGTAGCCTTTGGACAGAGCTGGAAGGAGGGGAGAGGGCCCAGGCAGTCAGGAAAGGATGCATTTCAGTTTGCTCTCTCTTCTCTAAATCTAAGTGTTCCTTCCAGCATCAGGTGCAGATAGTGAGATGTGCCCTGCCCAAGGGCTGTGCAGTCAGTCAGGAAATTGCTGTGAGATGGCTTAATTATGCCAAGTATGCAGTGTGATATACTAGGGCTGTTAAAAAAACCACTATTGCTAGAAAAGAGGCTGGTCTTTAAAATCAAATGACTNGTTTTGAGGATCGGCCAGAGGAGGAGTTAGAAGAAAAAGTGATTAGTGAATTAATTTGTCGGAGAGAAGAAGCCAGAAGTTGCAGGATAGCCCCAGACACTGTCCCAGAGCGTGCCCCAAGCCCGACTGACTTATCTTTTGTTTTGATTACTTATTCCTAAACATCACAGCAAGCCTATGAGTGAAGTAGACATCACCATTGTTTCCTTTTCACAGCCTATAGTATAATTTTCTCTATTAAAATATTCCAATTAGCCTTAAACCAGCACAATTAGGAAGTAAATAACAAGTAGGGTGTGGGTTTTTTTGGTTGTGGTTTTCTGGTTTTTTTTAGTTTCAAGATGGGACATGATTTGAAGTGTAGTAGTTGAGTTAAATGGTGTCTCTCTCTGCAATTGAGAAGTAAGGGAAATAAACTGAAATCTATTCAAGTAAGTGAGACCAGATCCCTTGTTAGGGATCTGTACACAGATGTGCTTCTAATTAATTTCGAGGCAGTTGTATTGGCTTATTCCAGCTGTGCTGTGCAACTGCTGTAGAAGCACTGGGCTGCCTCACTTGAATTCAGTTGCCCTTTGTGCTTTCTTTTTAGTAAACTCCACTCATCTCAAATGAGGGAATGAAATTTACTGTGTAGCCTTTGGACAGAGCTGGAAGGAGGGGAGAGGGCCCAGGCAGTCAGGAAAGGATGCATTTCAGTTTGCTCTCTCTTCTCTAAATCTAAGTGTTCCTTCCAGCATCAGGTGCAGATAGTGAGATGTGCCCTGCCCAAGGGCTGTGCAGTCAGTCAGGAAATTGCTGTGAGATTGGCTTAATTATGCCAAGTATGCAGTGTGATATACTAGGGCTGTTAAAAAAACCACTATTGCTAGAAAAGAGGCTGGTCTTTAAAATCAAATGACTGAAAAAAAAGCAATTCAATTAAAGCTTTAATCTTTCTGGGAAGTGTCTTAAGATGTACTTTGAAGTACCTTGAGTACTGTGTCCAGTCCTTGGCCCCTCAATTCAAGAGAGATGTTGAGGTACTGGAACATGTCCAAAGAAGGGCGACAAAGCTGTGGACGGGGCTGGAGCACAGCCCTGTGAGGAGAAGCTGAGGGAGCTGGGGGTGTGCAGCCTGCAGAAGAGGAGGCTCAAGGGTGACCTCATTGCTGTCTACAACTACCTGAAAGGAGGTTGTAGCCAGGTGGGGGTCTGTCTCTTCTCCTAGGCAACCAGCAACAGAATGAGGGGACACAGTCTCAAGTTGTGCCAGGGAAAGTCTAGGATGGATATTAGGAGGAAGTTCTTCACAGAGAGAGTGATTGGCATTGGAGTGGGCTGCACAGGGAGGTGGAGGAGTCGCCATTCCTGGAGGTGTTCAAGAAAAGACTGGATGAGGCACTTAGTGCCATGGTCTAGTTGATTGGATAGGGCTGGGTGCTAGGTTGGACTGGATGATCTTGGAGGTCTCTTCCAACCTAGTCGATTCTATGTAGTCAGAAAACTGAGTTTATTCTGTCCTGATAATTTCTCCCCAAGCATTGGCTTGCTGGGACTGATGAATGCCAACTGCCCCTCTGTATCCCATATGAGAGATGCTTCACGTGTCCTGCTCATATCTGAGCTGTGTCTCAGAAGCCTTGCCAGCAGGACAGCCATCCTGCTGGTCAGGTCTGGTCTGCTCTCCTTTTTTTGACCTGTGCCTTGTGTGTCATGGATGAAAGTGATCTGCCCTAAACTTGTACATCTGGCAGCTAAACACCCAATCCTGAGCAGGCTGTCATAGGGTGAATGTTCCAGCCAAAGTTTCCTGTCATTCCATTGTAGTCCTTGTCAGACAGTAAAGATGAAGCACCCTTTGCAGGGTGCTGGCTGACTCGAAGGAAGGCAGGTTGCTTGTTTTGTGAAGAGATCCATTCTCAGCTGCTGTGTTTCTGGGGCTGGGCATTTGAGCAGCAAATGTCAAGAAACTTGTATTTTTCACCTATCCACCCACCCCAGCAGAGGACATACCAGTGTTGCTTCATACCTAGTTGCAGAAGACGAGGGAAAGAACAACCTAAGCATTTATTTGCTGAATAGAAATAGTATTCTCTGTTCAGTGCAAGCTGACCTTGGTTTCTAAAATGGTTTTGAAGTGACACATTTACCTGTTGTTGATATCAATGTGTTGAGTACTCCTTTGTAATCACAGTACTGGGTGGAAGGTACTTTTGATTTCCATCAATTAATAATTCACAACTCTTGTTACCTACATGGAATGGTAAATGGACTCTAAAGAAGCCACTAATTCTCTGATTACACGTAAAACTGTGTGGTTGGAGCAGGCCCTAATGTCTCAGAAAGCAGGAGCACCCTGATATTGGCCAGACAGAACAGGCTGTGTAACATCATAAATGGACGTGCAGGAATTGAGAGGTCAGAAAACGTCTTCTAGTTGTGACTGCTGGCTGTTAAAAGACCTTTTAAATTTCAGCCTCTGCCTGTGTGAAATGTATCTTTTCCCAACAACAGAACTGAAAGCCCTTTACCAGAGTGGAAAACTTCAAGGCTATGCCAAAACTAACTCCAGTGCTGTGTGTCCCTCCAGGGCAGGGTCTGGGGCTTCTCTGTCCTATGGGGAGCAGAGCACTGGAGTCAGGTGCCAAAGCTCTGCAGGAGGAGGAATGTTTTCTGATGAGTCCATACAATTGGCATTTCTTATGGACCACTGATAGCCCTACAGCTCCTCACACTTTCCATGAATTGCAAATGAAGACTCCAAATTCCTGGAGCTACATCAAAGCTCTGTGTCCCAGAAATGCTGCTTTCTCTGCTTCCCTGTCCTTGTTTGTGCTGATATGCAGTGTTTTAAGGACTGAATGCTGGCAATCCCAAACAACCAACCCCAACAAACAAAAAGCCCCAACCAAACAACCCAACCCCAAACCAAGACAAACAAAAAATGGGAGTTGCAAGGCTAATATATCCATATATCCATTACATGAAGCAGTTTTTCCTTCTCAATTATTAACTGGTGTAATCCCTTGTAAACCGATTGATAGATGGCTCAAGAGGAACTACAAAGCTTCAGCTTAGCATAACCATGAGACTCCTTCAGCATGAAAGATGTTAAAGGGCAACAAAGCTGGTGAAGGGTCTAGAGAATAAGTCTTATGAGGAGCACCTGAGAGAACTGGGAATGTTTAGTCTGGAGCAAAAGAGGCTGAGGGGAAACCTCATTGCTCTCTACAACTACCTGAAAGGAGATTGGAATGAGGTGGGGGTTGGTCTGTTGTCCCTAATATCAGGTGATAGAAGAAGAGGAAATGCATTGAAATTCCACTGGGGAGGTTTAGACTGGATAGTAGGAATAACTTCTTTACAGAAAGAGTGGTCAGGCTGCCCAGAGAGGTGGTGGAGTGACTGTCCTTGGACGTGTTGAAGAAACGTGTGGACATGGCACTTGAGGACATGGTTTAATGGCCATAATGGTCCTAGGTTGAAGGTTGGACTTGATGATCTTAAAGTTTTCTTCCAACTGAAACAATTCTGTGATTCTAGTCGGCTGGTGCCAGAGCCAGTAAGCCAGAAGAGACACATCCATGTCTACTCACAGGTGGCTGAGACATTTTCTTCACTCTCACAGGGCTTTAGTACTGACTGTTAGAGATGTGTAACTGTTGATCTGCAGTTTCAAAACTGTGCTATTTCAGTGGTGGAGTTCCTGTGCTTGAGTCACAGAAGCATAGAACAGTAGGATTCGAAAGGGACTTCTGGAGATCGTTGAGTCCAAGCCCTGCCAAGGCAGGTTTACCTAGAGAAGATCACACAGAAACACATCCAGGGAGATTTCAAATGTCTCCAGACCCCACGACCTCTCTGGGCAACCCATATCATCTTTATTTTAAAGAATTTCCTCCTCATGTTCAGATGTAATTTCTTATGTTTGATTTTATGTCCCATACCCTTTGTCCCATCACTGGGCACCACTGAAAAAATGCTTGTCCTGTCCTCCTAACACCTACCCTTGAAGTAGTTATAAGGGTTTATGAGATCTTCCCCTCAGTTTTCCCTTTTCCAGACTAAAAAGGCCTAATTCTCTCAGTGTCCTCATAAGACTGGATTTGAAGTGTTACATTTCAGTGCAGGGCAGAAGGGCACATCTAAAACATTTCTCGAAAGGAGAATCTCTCTGAATTAGCTATGAAAGTCAAGAGGGGAAAAAAAAAGTCTTTCCAACATAGCAAATAGCTTGAGAGCTCACAAGAAGAGAGCTCTCAGCCCTTTCAGCTTAACACAACCAGACTCAGCACTGTCTGCAAAGTGTGCTCTAAAAGCTGTGTTAGCTCAGAGCTAATTAACTCAGCGTTAATTAACATGCCAAGTGACATGTGACTGTGGTTCTACAGCTGCGGTGAGTGCCACGAGAACTTGGGTATGTTTACTTCCACAGTGGCACTCCCATGATGGGTACATTTACTTCCACTCTCTTCATCATAGTCCCAACTCCCTCATTTAGATGTTAAATTGATCCCATTTCCTCTGTTCACATTATCAGGCATATTCTCTGGAGTCTGGAGACCTTTTCTTCTGAAACCTCCCCAGGGTTGCAGGAGCATGAACACTGGAGGTGTTCCCTACATGCAGGTACTTACTCCCTGTTGCAGTTTGATAAGTTGCATACTTATACAAGGAGATTAATGATGGGAAGAGGCCAATGAGGAGAAAAATATAGGTTTTAGTTGTTTATACCTTTAAAAAATTGCTATATTAAAATATAGGAAGATGAAAATTACTGTGAAAAGTTTGAATTTCTTTCAAAACTTTAATTATTCCTGAATGATTTGATGGTAAGTCTTCAGTCAGCTCTGACTGTTGATCAAGTGGCTGGAAACCAAGAGTTATTTACTACCCAAGTGTTACTTAGGCCATAACACATAATCAAGGGCATTATCACAATTATATAGCAATTATTCTGGAAGAAGAATGTGCTATTTGAATCCATAAATAATGCATTTCACAATCTTAATGGTGCAAAGAGGGGCAGTGGTGCTGAGTAATTGTGAACTTCTCAGAAATTGCTCTGGGGAGATATTCAAAGATGCCATCAGGGAGGCAAGTGTCTGGCTCCTGGAAGTCAGATAGCAAATAGATGTTGTTCGAGTTTAAGCATACCTCCTGCCTGGTTACTTCTGGATTGCTGCTTTTTACCAAGACCTACCATTGCCACGTGGTCTTTCCTGTATTCTAGAGCAATTCAGGGACTCAGAGTCATGGCTGCTGCTTGTCTGTGTTCCCATAGAATGACACTAACAGTTCATACCTTACCAAACTCATATCTACACATCCACGAAGACTGACAGTTCTGCAGGAAAGGAGGTTTTCCTGGAGCTTCTTCCCTCTTTGCTTAAAGCAGCTTGGTGCAGTGCTGGAGGTGCCATTTGTCTCTGCAGATGGTCGTTTGCACCATGCTCTTGCAGACAGACCTTTGTGTTGTACCTTCCACTTGCGAAGGTGGGTACTTTCCCCTGCCTGTACCCCTGGCTTTGTCCACCAGTCAATTCACCTACATCAGCTCTTCATGTTTGGGTAGGTGAAGACTGGGTCGAGTCAGTCCACCAGGCCAGCTGACAATTTACCTGGCAATGCTGAAGGAGGGAGAGAACAGCCTCGTGTGAGATGAACGTGTTGATTTGATTCACTCTGCAGCTGCGGTGTTGATAGACAATATTAGCAAAGAGAAGGGAGATGCAGGACTGTCTTTATCTATTATTTTAAAGCCCCTTACTACAGGACGGATATTGAGGTGCTGGAGCATGTCCAAAGAAGGGCAATGAAGCTGGTGAGGTGTCCAGTGTACAAGTCTTGTGAGGAGCTGCTGAGGAAAATGAGTTGTTTAGCCTAGAGAAAAGAAGGCTCAGAGACATACTCACTCTCTACAAGTACCTGAAAGGAGGATGCAGCAAGGTGGGAGATGATATCTCCCTAAGTAATGAGTGATAGGACAAAATGAAACGGCTTCCACTTGCACCAGCAGAGGTTTATGTTGGGTATTAGAAGAAATTTCTTTACTGAAAGGGTTCTCAAGCACGGGGATAGGCTCTCCAGGGAGGGGGGGGAGTCGCCATCCTTAGAGCTATTTAAAAGATGCAGAGGTGTGGTGCTGAGGAACATGGTTTAGTGGTGACTGGGCAGTGCTGGGTTAGTGATTGGACTTGATGAGCTTAAAGGTTTCTTCCAACCCAGAAGGTTTGATGGTTCTGTGATTCTATGACCAAGAGCAGATCTTGACTAGGCACAGCAAGTGTCTACCAGGAGACACTTAGGGTGAAAAACTTGGATTAATTCTGGGTAGTCTCGTTTGTGGTTGGGACTAGTGGACTGTCTGTGTAAAACACTGTACAGATGCCATGTCATCTGAGAAAGCAGACCTTTGCAGATGTTAAGTAATGCAGGGAGTGCCCACAGGGAACTTTTTAGTGTTGTATTCAATTTGGGCTCTTCAGTGGTGCTAAGTAATTTAGGCTCTGGAGTCTATAGGTGTTTAGTAAAGTATCCCATAATGATGAGGTGAGGGATCTTTAATAAATTAATGTGAGACCATGTTTTTGAAGGGCAGTGTCTTAATAGAGAAGGATTTGGATTACACTGGAATTCCCTGGATTTTTTTCTGAGCTTTAGTACTTGCTATCTATTATTTTGATTCTGTTTAATGCTGAGTTCTCTGCTGGAGCATTTGGTTGTCTATTCCTTGGTGTCCTTTCAACTTTCCTGAATATAAAAGTGGAGGTAGCATTCAAGTCGAACACTTGGAACGTGGACCTCAAGATCCATATGTTTTACTTATATACATAAGTACCTCATCTTTACGTTCTTCTTGTCATGGTACTCAAGTGACTTCCCTTCAGCTGGGATTTCCAGAAAGAAAAAAATCCTTTCTGTTCACCTCTGTGAACATGTACAAAGGTGACATTTGAGGAGTAGTGTTGCTTGGCCATGGTATTTATAGAACAGACAAAAGGCATCCCTGCAACCACCACTTCATTTCCTCATCTTGGCTTTGTCAGCTTGAGAAGTCAATGGCAAGAGTCCTTCCTAACAGGAAACTCGGGGCAGGATTTCAATTACAAAGGCCATATTAGTGTCTTACCTACTTTTCCAGGCTGCTCTGAGTCAAGTGCCAGGAACATACTGCTGTAACCTAGATCCTAACCGCTGTATCGATAGAGCTATTTTAGACATGCAACTGAACAAGGGAGACCATGCAAATTCTGATGAGACAAATGAAAGCCAGCAGTGCTGGAAGATTTTTCCTAAGGCTAAAGTGCCATCTGAAAGTATTTTCTATAAGATACTGGCAACATAAAGAGAACAGATCAGCCCAAATAGGATCATAGAATTGTTTTGGTTGGAAGAGATCTTCAGGATCATTAAGTCCAACCTTAACTGCTAGGTCACCACTGAACCATGTGCCTCAGCATCACATCTCCATGGCTTTGAAGCCCCTCCAGGCATCTATAAAGAGAAGAAATGTATAAATGTCAGACCTTCATCCCAGTTAGCTTTTGAAAGATTCTTCTATATTTGGGACACAACTTATTTTTCATACCCCTCTTTTAAGAGGTTGTATTTTAATATCTTCTTTTGGTCTTAAACTCCTTAGCATAGTCTTTTCACTGGCCTGTCCAAAGCAGCATATGCAGTATTTCTTGAATGCCAGATATTGGATACATGTTCTGCTTGCTTTCTCAAGCACTATATAATGAAGTGCTGAATGCTCGGTGAAGTTTTGTCACAAAAGACTTGCAAGAACCTCTACCAGTGACACTGTATGAATATAAATTATAGAATGGTTTGGGTTGGAAAGGATCTCCAAAGGTCATCTAGTCAAATCCACCCCCCTGCAGTCAGCAGGGGCATCCTCAACTAGATCAGGTTGCCCAGAGCCCTGTTGAGCCTCACCTTGAATATCTCCAGGGACAGGGCCCCAACCACCTCCCTGGGCAACCTGTTCCAGTGTTCCACTATCCTTATGGTAAAGAACTTGTTCCTAATATCCAATCTAAACTACTCTTCTCCAGTCTGAAGCCATTGTCCTTCATCCTGTCACTGCAGGCCTTTTTAAACAGTCTGTCTCCAGCCTTCTTACAGGCTCCCTTCAGCTACTGGAAGGTCATTATTAGGTCCCCCTGGAGCCTTCTCTTCTCCAAGCTGAAGAATCTCAGCTCCCTTAGTCTGTGTTTGTAGCAGAGGTGCTCCAATCCCCTGATCATTTTTGTGGCCCTCCTCTTGGCCCACTCCATCATGCCCATGTCCTTCCTATATTGAGGACTCCAGACCTGGGTGCAGTACTCCAGGTGAGGTCTCACCAGAGCAAAGTGGCAGAATCACCCCTCTGAATCTGCTGGCCACACTTCTTTTGATGCAGCCCAGGATGCAACTTTTAAAGTTTTGGAAGCAGTATACATAGTTTGTAAATTCTTGTCTGCTTTTCCTTTTATCAATTTTGGTGAGATCCAGACAAAATCAAGAGAAAGTATAGTTTGTATAGATTAAGGTAAAGCTTCCCTGTTTATGGACCCAGAGACTATGCAAGACTTGATTTTCAGAAGTCCTTAACTGTTTCCCCAGTAGCATTGAAATGAGCAGAAGCAAAGTCAAAGCTCCTTAACCAGAGTAAAGACACTTTATTTTTCCATGTATTCAAAAAGTTTAGGCATTCTTTAGGAAAAACAGAGATAAATGCTGTGTTGGTTTGCCACATTATGCTAACTTATTGTCCATGTAACAGGCAACTCTATGTATATTGCATTCTTAGGCTATGCTATTAGCCATTTCTAACTAAAATACTCATAGAGTATCCCTGAAGAGTTTTGGAAGTCATCCATTATAGATTCAGGTCATGGTTTGCAGTTTGTATTTACACAAAGCTTGATGGGCTGTAGCAAAACCTCTCTTTGCAGCTCCAGAGAGTAAACCCAGATGGTGCCAATGCAGCGGGAGGGTGAGGTTGAGACTCCGTCATCTATGGAAAAAGTGTCTCTCTGATCTGGTCTTGTGCTTTTCCAGTCCCTACTGGATTCTTCTTGTATGACCAGGCATAAACCTAACAAAACAATGAAGTCTTCTAGGGCAGAAAAGTGCAAAAAGAGAAAAGCTTTAAAAACCTGAAAACACCCTGAGCAAACTAAGGAGAAAAGCAATTGTTATCGGGGACAACAAACAGCAATAATAAAGATGACAAGGAACAACCTACCTCTGTGTTAACAGTTAGGGAGAAAATATTGACATATTCAAATGGATTTATCATCCAGGAGCTACCAAAGTTCACTCCTGGCTGCAGAAAGATGTAGTACAAAACTGTGCCAAGTCTGTTGAGATACCTGTGTTAAGAGCAGTAAGTCTTGAAGCAGGGTAGTAGTACCAGATTTCTACCTGCACTGGTCACCTTCTATGTATTCAGAGTCTTCTCACCAGCTTGTCTTACTGAAATCAAAATGCATCACTTAAACACAGTCCTCTTCACATGTAACTTTTCTCCGTTACTGTTATTGTCACAGAATGATAGGGATTGGTAGAGACCTCTGGAGGTCATGGAATCACAGTGTCACAGAATGGTCTGGGTTGGATGAGTCTTCCAAAGGTCTCATAGTCCAACCCTCTCTGTAGTGAGCAGGGGAATCCTCAACTAGATCAGATTGCCCAGAGCCTTGTCGAGCCTCATCATCGAGTCAAATGCCCTGCCAGAGCACAGTCACCTAGAGTAGGTTGTGCAGGATGGTGCCCAGGAATGTTTTGAATGACTTCAGAGACACCTTGATGCATTCCTGAGTGACCTACTCTAGATGATAAACATTTGAGATCCTTCCCAATCCCTAGCATCCTGTGATTCTGTGAACTACAGTTTGTTTCTGTGAGATAGTAATTTCACTTGTTCAGTCTGAAATCTGATATAGTGTGGAAAAACCCTCGTGCTCTCATTGTCATGTCGATAAGTATTACAGAACTCTCTTTTGTTAAATGCTGCCCTAGATAGAGCTTGGAGCCTGCTGACTAATACATCCTGAAGGTTATGACTACATGTAACAAACTTCTGAACCTCGTGGGTCACTCCTTGACTAGAGGGAGCAGAAAGGTCTGTTTGTGTGCTTTCAAATTCACATCTACAAAACTGTCCAGATGCAGACAGTATAATCCATTATATTAATGACTAGGTGGAGAGGAAGCATTCACCTTCTTAGCACAGAGATAGCATGATGCTTTTCTGATCTGGCTCTTTGCAGAGTTCCAGGAAGCCCTGCTCTGTCTGCAGGGGGATAAACTGTCAGCAGGGCTCAGGTTCACATCTCTTGAATTTCTCTCAAACTCTGATCCCTTTCCTCCTTCAGAATCCAAGTAAGTTAATTGATCGTCTGGCTTGTTTCTTACACTAAGAACTCCTTGGTTGTCTGAAGTGATCTGTCATTTTGTTACCCTGAGGTAATCTGACAAGAGGATTAGAGCCAGGCGTTTTTCATCCATCCATATTTAATTAGAAATAGCCATTAGCAAGTTTGGGCATTTCAATAATTGTGTATTTCCTGCTTGCATTTATTTTTTTCTTGTCATTGCTTTCCTGTAACTCTTACATTAACCAGTAATGATGCGCTAATTGATTGTGAGGTTGTAAATAGGTGACCAGAACTGGTGGGCGCTTTGGATTCAATGTGGGAACAGCAAAGCTTGTGACAATTGAGAAACGTGGCCTAATACCAAGCTTTCGTATGTTTAACCATACTGAATTGCACACTTTTGTTTAGGTCATTTAAGTGGCCTTGATGGACCTTAATAAGTATTTTGGAATAAAATATGCCAGTTAGAGTGTCAGAATCCCAGCCTGAGCAGCTTTACCCAAGATATTTGCACTTTCTGAAAAGTTCATTAAAATGCTGAAAACGATTTTCATAAATTTTAGAGTACTGCAATTTTTATTTCAGTAAATGCTAAGTACCACAAAGAGGTAAGCTGCTGTTAGCAGTTACTCTAAATCAGATTGGTTTGGGTACCCTTCCAAAACCAATTTGTGTTCGTTTTAAAACAGTGTGATAATGAATTGCATTAATTGTTAATGTTCACTCTCAGTGTCATTACGGAACACACCCAAACTCCTTCCCCACAGGAAAGCCAATTTGCAGTATGTGCTGAGAAGATAAATGCAAGAAGGCTGAGTGTTATCATTTGTTTGTGATGACTCAAGCTCCATTACTTACTTAGCAGAGTGATTTGGTTACCTGCCGAAACTCTTGCAGTTCAGTGACAGAGGTCCCTGGCAGACTGACATGAGCTGCTCCCTTTGCATCAGCAGGACTGACTTCAGTTGGATTTGTACAGACCAAGTGCCAGCAGTTGTCTCAGCCTTTCTTCATATGGCAGGGCTTCCTGTCCTCTGATCATTCTCACAGCCCTCCTCTGGACACTTTCCAGCCTGTCCACATCTCTTTTGTACAGCAGGGACCAAAACTACAGACAGTGCTCCAGGTGTGGCCAGACGAGCGCTGAGTAGAGTGGGACAATGACTTCTTTATCTCTGCTGGTGATGCCCTTGTTGATGCAGCCCAGCATCCTGTTGGCTTTCTTTGCTGCTGCAGCACACTGTTCACTCATGTTGAGCTTGTTGTTTACCAAGATCCCAGGTGTCTTTCCACAGGGCTGCTCCCTAGCCAGGTGGATCTCATCTGAGCTGCACTCCTGGGTTATGTATTCTCAGGTGCAAGACCCTATTTTTGTCCCCGATGAGCTTCATAAGGTTCTTGCTAGCCCAATCCTTCAGCCTCTCCAGGTCTTCCTGGAGGATGGCTCTCCCTTCTGGAGTGTCAACCTCCTACTCATTTTGGTGTCATCTGCAAACTTCATCGGGGTGCTCCCAACATCTAGATCACTTATGAAGACGTGCTAGGCCCAATATTGATCCCTGGGGGACTCCAGTTGTGACTGGTTTAGAAAAAACTGTTTACTACCCACTCTGGGTATGGCCTATCAACCAGTTCCTCACCCACCACACAGGCAACTTACCTAGGCCAGTCATGTTCTAACACTGTTCAGATAACCCTTTGGCCTTTTTAACATCTGCATGAAGTAGTTATCAAAGGTTGTGAAACAAAGCTACACAACAATTAAAATATAAACCCCAAAGCTGTATACCGTGGGAAATTTAAGTTATGACTGGTACTTAGTTTTCTTCAAGATAAGTTTTACACTGCCTAGGGACTATTTTCACTGTAAATTTGTAAATTATTTTTTTCCTTCTCCTGTCCTTATACTATGCTTGGGGGTCCACAGTGTTGGTTTTCTTCTTGAGATGAAAAAATAACTTCCAAGCTTTCAAGGACCTTTCTTCGTGTGGTGGTGAAGTGCTTACTGGTAAGTGATTGAGCGATTGGTCAGGCTTTCATTGTGTATTGGCTCCAGCTACATCCATATGCACAGAGACCTTGCATAAGCAATTAAGTGGCAGAAGTATGATTTGATGGTTAAATCAGAGAACTGGGAGTCAGATACTTTGAGATAATACTTCATCACCTCCTGCTTTGAAGAATGAGGGGGTCTCAGAAGTCTTTCTTCTGGTAGTTTATGCACACAAGCCATGTCGGTAACTTTTTCCAGGAATAGATGAAATGGAGGTTTCTGTTATAAAGCTGTTTGGAAGTGCTGGAATTCACTAGATCAAAATCAAGAATATTAAGAATATGTTCTGTTTTCTCTGGAGGTCTAAATTTTCTAAGGGAAGAACTTCAAAATAGTTTACAACTACCAAAATATTTTCCAGTGCCCGTGATTAAGATCCCTGTACTGGTTGACTCCATTTATACCCTAACCATTTGAACTTATGCTGGTCAGCAAAACAAAAAGCCTGGGGAAACTAGTGAGATGTGAATCTGAGAGCTTTCTGAAAGCATCTCTTCCCATGGAACTGCCAGATACAAAGTTTGGGTTTTTTTCTGCAAATTGATGGACAGTTATTTGGGAGGGCAGATGGCTAAGAGCAGTCTGAGTGACATCTGGAAAAGGAAAGGAAGTTGGAGTACTGAAACAGAGAAGATGAAGGAAAATAGAGTGAAAAGGTGAAAAGTTTAAGCACCCAATAGAAAAACGAGGAGGGAGTGCTGTGGTAGTACAGAATTCTTACATAGCCAACAGGTACCTTTAAGGCAAGGATGTCAGTCATCTGAAGTGAGTAAATAAGGAGGGATGCATGTCTCACTGCCAATCATTAATTGAGTCATGCTGGTGCCTAATTGCTTCTCATGGTTCACATGCTCATTTGCAGACTGCCTGAGGTGTCACAGATGGGGACAACAGCTACCAAATCCTTGGAGTGTTGAAATCACATTGCATGTCTTGGTAGCAGATGTTGACATAGGCTGCACCTTGTTAAGAATGTCTGATCAAAGCAGTTGTACTGCAGACCAGGTATATGTTTCAAACAGCAGTCCATGGGTAGGTAGATGTGTTTGAAAATCCCTTTGGGCTTTTGTAGCTGCTTTATACCACCTGAAGGCCTTAATCAATAAAATTTTCTGTACTCATTAGGTTAAATTTAGCAGAGACTCTGAATTAATTGGAAGAAATGAGGCAGATTCAATAGATGATGCACTGGGACACTGCCGAGCTTGTGAGTGCATGGAAGTGGCTCACAGGTGTAACTCCAAGGCATTCCTGTTTCATTCTGTGTCACCCATTCTGTGTGGGTGACTAATGCCCAAAGGAGGAAGACTCAGCTGTACAAACTGACCACTCTTGCTTCGATATGTACCATGATCAGATTTCAGGTAGACTGCAAATATCCAGGTACCATAAAAGCTCTAAGTGAAACTGTGGGTACCGTGGAAGCACTGCACCACCAGCAACACAGTCACATTAACAAAAGGAAGGTCAAGAAGGTGTTGAGCATCTCCTGGTGTCTGGCTGAGGTGCAGCTTTGGAACAAACAGTCCAAATTCACTGCAGGACTTGCTCTTTTTTGGGCATCAACAGCCATGTNGCAAGTGTCTGCTGTTGGAAAATGCCAGGCACACAATGCACAGGATACCTTGCTATTCAGAATGATCACAAACATTGCAAGAGAGGACTGGAGCTGATAATTATTCATATTCTGGTCTGGTAGAAAACATCTTATTTTCTACTTTGAGTGCTGTGGAACATTGGTATGTGAAGTCACAGAATGATAGAGCAAGCCCTATCAGGGACTCCTGGAGAACATCTAGTCCAGCCCCCACTGCCAGAGTCCCTGCTTCTGTTACAACTGGAGTTCAGTGTGAGCATGTACCAGTGTCTACACTAAATGAACAGATGCTAATGCCTGAGTCTTAAAACTGTGCCTCAGTTTGCCATCCAAGCAGAGATTTTACACCTCCTCATAAATTTAAGGACTTCTCTTGCAAGGTGCAAATGGGAGCCTTAGGGCAGGCTTTGTTCTTAACATTTGGAAGTTTCTATTCCTCAGCTAAGAAGCAGAGAATTACCTGTAAGTGATCCTTAGCTGCTGTTAAAGGCAAAGGAGGAGTCGTCAGCTCTAACCAGTTCTGTTGCTTCAGCTTTACGAGGAGCAACGTACCTGCAAGGTGATAGTTCAGCAGTGGCAAAATCTCATTTCCTCCAAGGATCAGTGGGCAGCCAGGTATATTATAGGAAAGTGGGTGCTGATGGAAGAGCTTTTCTGACCAATAAATCTTTAATCCTTTTCGTGCAGAGACCAATGGACTTAAGGATTCTCTCACCACCCCCATTGAAGGGTTATCCCAAGCATGAGGAAACTACCACTTTATTGTTTGGAAGTTTTAGCACAATGAACAAAGCTAAGTCTAATTAGAGCTTTGACAGGTGTACTGCCCTGGAGATGTTATGTGTCTGGGTTGTCAGTGTGGTGTACTCCTGCATCTTCACTGGGAGCAAAGGAAAATAAACAGTTTTCAAAGGCTTATATTAATTATGCAGCTTGAACAAGAAGCTTGTGTCTGTGTCCATCTGAAGGGGCAGCCTTGCAGAAGGATATATATTGAAGAAACGTGTGGCTTTTCATGAAACCAAGAGTTCAGAGGCAGGTTATGAGGGTAAAGCAATAAAAGTAAGTTGCTGATGTGGAGCCTGTAGTCTTCCTGCCTCGCTGGTACAATCTTTTACTGAGCCATGTAGTCCTCATTTCCCTTCCTTGCAGACCATGCCAGGTCTCATCTCCAGAGCTCTCTTAGCTAAGCCAAGCCCACACACTTTTGCATGCAGCCCAGACAGCCAACCGAGTCCTGGGCTGCATCAAGAGCAGCGTGGACAGCAGGGCAAGGGAGGGGATTCTGCCCCTTTGCAGAATCTTATCAGACCCCATCTGGAGTACTGTGTACAGGTTTAGAGCCCCCAGCACAGGAAGGACATGGAACTCTTGGAGCGGGTCCAGAGGAGGGCCACGAAGATGATCAGAGGGCTGCAGCAGCTCTGCTATGAGGACAGGCTGAGAGAGTTGGGGCTCTGCAGCCTGGAGAAGAGAAGGCTTCCAGACAACCTTAGAGTAGCCTTCCAGTATCTGAAAGGGGCCTACAGGAAGGCTGGGGAGGGATTATTTACAAGGTCTTGCAATGACAGGACAAGGGGTAATGGGTTTAAACTGGCAGAGGAGAGATTTAGATATTAGGATTTAGATATTAGGAGGAAGTTCTTTGCAGTGAGGGTGGTGAGGCAGTGGCACAGGTTGCCCAGGGAGGTTGTGGCTGCTCCCTCCCTGGAGGTGTTCAAGGCCAGGCTGGACAAGGCCTTGAGTGACCTGTGCTAGTGGGAGGCCTATGGCAGGGGTTGGAACTAGATGATCTTTGAGGTCCCTTCCAACCTTACCATTCTATGATTTCTCCCCATGATGTAGTCATCCTTCTCATTCTCTAGAGAGAACACAAAGTTTTTTTTTAGCTCAACCTGTGTCTTGTAACCTCTGTGAAGGTGATCTTCCTGCTGTCAAAGGTGGGTTTTTGGAAGAGCAACTCCCTTTCAGCTCATCTTTGCCTGTTAGATTAGGGCTGCAATGGATCTTGAAAGTGGATGATATCAGAGTTTGCATGTTTTCTTGAAGTACTCAAAATATTTCTTCTGGGACAAAGGAACTAGTTCTGATGCAGGCTGCAAAGGCAAGTCTGAGAAGCAGAGCTTGGTCATTTGAAGCTCAGCAGCACGCCGATCTGCCACCCTGTTTCAGGGAAAATTTTCTTCATCTGACAATATTGACACCTAGGACAGGCATAGATCTGAGTGTATTTTTCCAGAAGCTTAAGTTTAAAAATATCTATGTGTGTGCACACAGGTACATGTGTACTGAAGATGACTGTAAAAAAAAAAAAAAAAAAAAAAAAAAAAAGCTCACATTCATCATTCTATTCTCAGGAAAACCATAAAGGTTACACTGCAGCTCTGGTCAGGGCATCTTGTGCTCCATTCAGCCAAACTGTATGAAAACAAATAAACCAGAAACAAAAACCCAGCCACAAAGCCTGGAAGATCCATGGCTCCAAAATGAAATGACTGAATGGTTAGTTCTATCCTCCAGTGCAGGAGAGGCCACATTTACCTTGACAGGAGGAGCCTGAATATATTGATTCAAGTTGCCTGGAAAAACCTCCAGGCTCTCAAGAACTGCTAATACTTATTTTAACATTTTCAACACCTTTAATTGGTGACATACTACACCTGAGGTGTGACTCAACCAAGGATTTACTGGAAGATGGGGAAAGGATCACAAAATAGCTGTTCTCACCATTTTCTGCCAGCTTTTAGGCTTTGTGATAGGCAGAATAGCAGGCCCACCAGTCCCTTTTTTAACCTTATTTGCTCTCGTGGTCAAAACACTCATAGCCTGGCTCTCTCAAGAACCTCAATAATGCTTTGCCTGTTGACAGCAGTTGAGGGCAAGAGCAGAACAAAATGTGAAGCATGTTCATTAAAGCACATGGTTTTGCTTTATTTTAGCCACTGCCACAGAGTGATGGCTGAATAAATGGCTCAATTCAGCCTGTGAAATTCAGAGAATGACTCTCGCAGGAAGCTAGTGTCCATGCTAAAGTTTCAGATTTAGGATGAATCTATTTGTTTTATAGGCTTTATAAACCCGAATGACCCATTTGGGCTCACCTCAGTTTGTTTTCCAAAGGGCCTGTGGGACAGCTCCAGTTTCTCTGTCTTGTCCTAACAGCATTGAGCTCACAGCCTCACAATTCACGGTAAGGAATTCACTTGAGAATAAGAAATGACAAATTCATTTCCTTCCTCATTATGAAAAATTGAATTTCAGTTTGCTTTCCTCCCTCTCTCTCCTTGGATGGCTGCAGCAACTGAAAATGTCCTGCCTTTAGAAATGACATCTTGCAGCAGATCAGAAAATACTGCCAAACAATTATCAGAAAAGCCCTTGCACCACTACCAAGTCAAACTCCTGAGACTCCTGGTCTCCCTTTGGCACCTCTTGCCACATCATTTGATCTCTGCTCATAGAATGCAGCTATGAATTTATAGCTGAAACTTTGCTCAGACAGTGCATCTGGCACCATCAGTTTCATCTGAGTCTGTTCAGTTCACAGAAGAGGAAGTGAAAGTGCAGGGTTCCTGAGAAAGTTACAGCTGAAACAACAGGAGAGAAGGGATAAAAGGAAACTTCAGTTCAAGGAGGGAGACTGGAGAAGCTGGGCTGAGCTGAACACTCAGGGAAAAACATACTGGAAAGGAGTGTGCAGAGGGGAAGATTTATAAATTCTTAGAATGGTATAGGCTGGAAGGGAGCTTAAAGATCATCTAGTTCCAACTCCTCTGCCATGGGCAGGGACATCTTCCACTAGTCCCAGTTGCTCAAGCTTCTGTCCAGTCTGGCCTTGAGCACCTCCAGGGAGGGAGCATCTACAACCTCCCTGGGCAACCTATGCCAGTGTCTCATGACCCCCACTGTAAAAATTTATTTCTAATATCCAGTCTAAATCTACCCTCCTCAAGCTATTCGCATTTCTAATTCAAACATTGTGACTCCTATAGGACCTGAGGCAGCCTACTTCAGAGTAAGGCTCATCGTGAAATGTGGTTCCCTCTGAAATAACCCTGAAGTAGCTGTGCTGGTGCAGCCCTGTGGTTCTAGGTCAACATTGTTACCAGCAGTGGCCATTAAGCAGGTGCATAGAAAGAAACAGTGAGTATAAAGCTCAAATAAATGAAACTTTTTCCTGATTTTCTTCCAGCATAAAGCTACTTCAGTTTGGTGTTGTTATACTAGGATTTCCTAGTGAATCTGCCTTTCAAGCACTAGTCTGGTCACAATTAAACAAAATAAAGCAATGTGGGAAACAAGAGGTACCTGAAAAGCGTTGAGGACATACTGTGAGTGCAAAAGCTCTAACAGAAACAGCCAGAAACAGAAACCTGTGGTTAAATCTAGTCTGTGCTTTTGTGGAGGGCCGCCTGGGGCATTTCAGAAAGGTTTGCTGAGCAGGCAGCAGTGTGCTGGTTCCATATTTGTAAAGGCAGACAGCTGCTTCACATCTGGATGCTGCAGATGTGCAGGGCAGCCAATTGCCAAGTGTTTCAGAAAACCCTAAAAAATTATAAATCCAGACTTACCACAAAGATACAAGACCTGGAGAGATGTGTCCCCTTTTCTCAGCTTTCTTAATTATTTTTAGGAGCAAACAGTCCAGGAAACTTAATACTCATCCTGTTCTTGTTTTGTCTTCTGTGTACTGTAGACCCTTATGTAGGTGTAAGACATTCTTAAGGGAGAGAATACAAAAAAATATGGTCCTTTATGTTATATCATAGAATCTTAGAAGGGTAAGGTTGGAAGGGACCTCAAGGATCATCTAGTTCCAACCCCCTGCCATAGGCAGGGACACCTCCCACTAGTACAGGTCACTCAAGGCCTCGTCCAACCTGCCCTTCAAGCTGGTTTCAGCAGGCCATGGCACCTGAGGAAAGCTGATAAGCCTTATCAAGAGCGGGCTGTGGTTGTATCTCAAATGGACCCATGTGTTTCTCAGCACTATTAGCCACTGCACTTCTACTAATTTCCAGGAATTTCCAGCACGCTCTGAGATTTGGCCAATTCACTTGGAAGGGAAAGAGTAAACATTATCTTCTGTCTTTCTTATGCATACTTTGCATCAAAGAAACACTAGCCTTTATGTCTGTTTACCAGTTGCTGTAGTGAAATGCATAATATCAAGCTGGAGGAGTGTAGATTTAGACTGGACATCCGGAAGAAATTCTTCAGTGAGAGTGGTGAGACACTGAAACAGGTTGCCTAGGGAGGTTGTAGGTGCCCCCTCCATAGAGGCATTCAAGGCCAGGTTTGACATGGCCTTGAGCAGCCTGGTCTAGTGGAAGGTGTTCCTGCCCACTGCAGAGGGGTTGGAACTAGATGATCTTTGTGGTCCCTTCCAGCCCAAACCATTCTGTGAGTCTGTGATCTGTGTCTATAGAATAGGACCTGTGGCACTGAATAAGATGAAAGCCCTTCTCACAAGATGTTTACAGAGTAAAGATGAGTGAATACAAGAGGGGGGGGGGGGGTGTGTGGGAAAAAGACATGTACCAGACTTCAGCCACCCAAAGCCAGGCATGTTTTGCTCCTTAACCACTTTCCCAAAGCTGTTATTTCAAGTGGTGGCTGAGTTCCTACACTGTCTGCTCGCACAAGCTCACACTCAGCAAAAGGGAAAAAAACAAACCCACAAAAGCCCTATGAATTGAGATAAGGAATGTTTAATGATATGATGCAAAGAATAAAGGTTCTGTATTTTGCAAGAAATGCAGCAAAATCACATGACCAAGAATAACAACCCTAAGCTAGCAGCCAGAAAACAGAAGAGACAAACACTCCTGACCCTGGAAGGTGAAGAAGCCCCTGGAAGCAGGAAGCACTTCACATTATTCTCCAAACTACAAGTCTCATGATCCTTTTCCTCTGCCAGCCCTTTCCTGCAGTGGGCATGACATCAGCATGGTATTCAATACCCATGAACTGATTCATAGAATCATAGAA
>WBNM01014514.1:0-43132 GCA_013399055.1 Ramphastos sulfuratus | reverse complement strand
CTGAGAGCAGCCCTGAGGGTCTGAGGAAATGAAAGGCTCAAGATGAGGCTGCAGTGTGAGTGCAGCCCAGACAGCAACTGTGTGCTGGGCTGCAGCAAGAGCAGCGTGGGCAGCAGGGCAAGGGAGGGGATTCTGCCCCTTTGCTCTGCTCTCCTCAGATCCCATCTGGAGTCCTGTGTACAGTTCTGGAGCCCCCAGCACATGGAAGTGTTGGAGCCAGTCCAAAAGAGGCCATGAAGATGCTGAGAGGGCTGCAGCAGTCTGAGTCTACCCACTTCCAGTTTTGCTCCAACCCTCCTGAGTCCTATCACTACATGACATCCTAAGAAGTCCCTCCCCAGCTTTCTTGTAGCCCCCTTCAAGACACTGGAAGGCCACAATAAGGTCTGTATGGTCTGTATTAGCTATACATTACCTTTATATGAATTTATGCACTATGAGATTGTTTCTTATTAAGACATACTTTAAAACCACAAATAACAGTTATTTAGAAGAAAGCCCAATTGTAGTAACAGACTAGTGTGATGAGATCTTACAGGATCACAGGATACTAGGGGCTGGAAGGGACCTCCATAGATCATTTGAATCCAACCTCCCTGACATGGCAGGATCAGAGAACGTAGCACAGGTCACACAGGAACACATCCAGACAGGGCTGGAAAGGCTCCAGAGAAGGAGACTCCACAACCTCTCTGGGCAGCCTGTTCCAGTGTTCTGTGACCCTTACAGTCAAGAAGTTCTTCCTCATGTTGAGGTGGAACTTCCTGTGCTGCAGTTTCCATCCATTGCCTTTGTCCTATCACAGGACAGAACTGAGAAGAGTTTGTCCTTTCCCTCTTGACTCCCAACCCTCAGATTTTTATAGACATTGATTAGATCCCCTCTAAGTCTTCTCTTCACCAGACCAAAAAGCCCCAGGTTCCTCAGCCTCTCCTCACCAGGCAGTGCTCCATCCCCTTAAATATCTTCGCAGCCCTCCACTGGACCCCTTCCAGTAGATCCCTGTCTCTCTTGAACTGAAGAGCCCAAAACTGGATAAACTATTCCAGGTAAGGTCTCACCAGGACAGAGCAGAGGGGGAGGAAAAGCTCCCTTGATCTGCTGGCCACACTCTGCTTAATGCCCCCCAGGACCCCATTAGCCTTCCTGGCCACCAGGGCACATTGCTGTCCATGTAGAACTTGTTGCCCGCCAGCACTCCCAGGTCCTTCTCCACAGGGCTGCTCTCCAGCAGATCACCTCCCAACTTGTACTGCTGCAGTTTGTTTTTCCTTCCCAGGTGCAGGACTCTGCACTTAGCCTTGTTGAACCTCATCAGGTTCCTCTGTGCCCAGCTCTCAGTCTGTCCAAGTCTCTCTGAATGGCTGCACAGCCTCCAGGTGTCTCAGCCAAGCCTCCCACTTTGGTATCGTCAGCAAACTGGCTGAGCAGACTCTGTCTGTCCCCTTTAGCCTTTTTCTCCAGTATAAAACACATAATAAACAGTCATTGACCCTCTGCTCTGTACAATTAATCATCTTCCCATTACCTGTTTCTTACCAGTTCACAAACAAAATCATAAACAACCCCACAGCCTCCTGGGAGAGCTTGTAGCAGAAGGCATAGTCAATATGTGTGCCTTGGAAAATTCTAAGCAAGGTAGGTTTGGTGCTGTTTCTTTAACCACTTTTGGTGCATGCATGGTAGTAAAACATAAAAGGAGTGTTATATACTGAAAATTCTTGCATTGAATCCCTTGTGTTTGGAGTTAACAAGTTTGCATTTGGAATACCTTTGAATTTTTGTGTACCTGCCATATCTTGAAAAGAATTCTGATTACCTGGGATACACATTTCAGGTACTTCTTTACTGTAGAAGGAAGTTTTAGGATCCCTGAAGGCAGTTCGACTCACAGCCACAACAGACTGGTGTGTGTTAGGGCAGTGCCTTGTCACAGCCACAATGTCTTCATCAACTTGATCTACATACACCTAGAAAAGGCAAACATTGCAAATGGGCTCACTCATAACATGGAACATGCAGAACTCGCAGCATTACTCTCGCTTCTTGCCTGATTAAAGCCTTTAGCCCCCAGCTCCTGATGCAGCCTGTTTATGGCCAGCCTTCCTGCTAGAATTCCTGTTTGGAAATTCACTTCACCAGAAGACAGATGTGCTGCTGGATTCCATTTTGAATAAAACCTTTCTTCAGATACCACAGAGATCTGTAAAGCAATTAAAGTTTAAGCAAATATTAACTCTCTGAAAAACAAAGAAAAAAAAACAAAGCACACCACAGCTGGAGGTCTCAACTACATGAGAATTCACATTTCATGTGACATTGGACAATCCCAAAGCAATGCCTGCTAGTAAATTGCTTGGAATGTCATATAAACAACATTAAAATGTATCATACAGCATCATAGAATGGCCTCAGAAGGCACTTCTGGGGATCATCTAGACCAACCCTCCTGCTAAAGCAGAGTCACCCATAGAAGGCTGCCCCAGGACCACACATCCAGGCAAGTTTGGAATCTCCCACAGAATCACAGGATGTCAGGGGCTGGAAGGGATCTCAAAAGCTCATCCAGTCCAACCCCCCTGCCACAGCAGGATCACCCAGAGCAGATCATACAGGAACACATCCAGGCAGCTCTTGAATATCTCCAGAGAGGGAGACTCCACAACCTCCCCGGGCAGCCTGTGCCAGGGCTCTGCCACCCTCACAGGGAAAAAAAATTCTCCTCATGTTTCTATGGAACTTCCTATGCCTCAGCTTCCACCCATTGCCCCTTGTCATGTTGCGGGGCATCACCCAGCAGAGCCTGGCTCCAGCCTCTTGGCACTCACCTTTACATCTTTATAACCAGGAATGAGGTCATCCCTTAGGCTCCTGCTCTCCAATCAGCAGAGCCCCAGCTCCCTCAGACTCTCCTCATAAGAGAGATGTTCCACTCCCTTCAGCATTTGTATGGCTCTGCACTAGACCCCCTCAAGCAGGAAAAAAGACTCCACAGCCTCTCTGGGTAGCCTGTTCCAGTGCTCTGTTACCTTTAGAGTAGAAGTTTTTCCTCGTATTAAGACAGAACCCTTTGTGTTCCAGTTTGTGTCTGCTGCCCCTCATTATGTCATGGGGCACTACTGAAAAGAGCCTGGCCCCATTCTCTTGACACCCACCCTTTCAATACTTATACATAGTAAGATGATTCCCTTTCTCCAGGCTTAACAGCCCCAGGTCTCTCAGCCCTTCCTCCTAAGAGAGATGCTTCAGCCCTTATTTGACCAAGGACTACACAGATGATTAGGGGAGTTGAGCATCTCCCCTGTGGAGATCCTTGGGGCTGTTTAGTCTGGAGAAGACTGAGAGGGGATCAAATCAATGTTTATAAATATCTGAGGGGTAGGTGTCAAGTGGAGGGAGCCAATCTCTTTTTGGTGGTGTGCAGTAATAAGACAAGGAACAACAGACACAAACTTGAACATAGAAAGTTTCACCTCAACACTATGAGGGTGATGGAGCACTGGCACAGGCTCTCCAGAAAGGTTGGGGAGTCCCCCTCTCTGGAGACTTTCCAGCCCTGTCTGGATGTGTTCCTGTTCAATGTGTGCTAGATTCTCTGGTCCTCCTCTGACAGGGAGGTTGGACTGGAACATCTCCAGAGGTGCCTTCCAACCCTTACCATCCTGTGAGCCTGTGATCTGCCCAGATGGCATACAGCACCCATCTGTCATATCCTTCATTTGCGGTCATCCAATTAACAAGGAAAATTCTGTCCTAGAAGAAGAATGAAGTTCGGATTTTCTAAATTAACTTAGAAATTGATTGGCAGCCATACCTGGTGTGGCACCCATACCTGGTGTGGCACTAGCTCATCGTAGCCTTTGGTGCTCCCTGTAGCACAGCATGCCATGGAAACAATCATTGCACTGGGCAGAGCATCATACGCAGAGCGGTGCTACGTTAAAAACCAAACAGGTAAGAGAAAGTGAAACCAAGATGTAAATCAGCCCTCCCAAACCAGCATACAGGAGACAGACCCAGTTTAACAGAGCAGTTACTAATCAGAGTTTTCTCAACTGCAATAGAACTACTAAAAATATATTTACTATAAATGCAGCAACCAAAGCAACTTAAGAGAAATCCTCAAAAGTAAGTACTCCAATGCCTACCACTCAGTCTCATTCTCTCCTGTACTTCAGAGCTCCTTAGCTTAGAACAAGTTCACAAGCAGAGACAGAACCACTTGGTAGTAGCTGGAGTGAAAGAATCAGACCAGCTTATGAGTAGTTTTATGTACTTTTTTCCCCTTGGAAGACAAACTCTTGAACACCAGAAGAAGCTGTTAGAAAATTTTATTATCTGAATGAAATCTTAAAGATCTTGAAACACTTTTTTCCCCCGAAGTATTTCTTGCCCCCCCCCCCCANCCCCCCCCAACCCCACATAGATTGCATCAAACCCTCCCATGGTTCAGCAATACCAATTCAGGGAACGTTAAACGCAGACTTTGGTTTTCTGTTCAGGAGCTTACCTGAATTGGGCATTCATTATCATGTGTAATGTCCATGAAGAGTGCATGAGCAATCGCTGGCATCAGAGGCCTCAAACGTGGCTGAACGAAAGAGCCAACGGGCTCCCCACCAAAGCGATAAACCAGCCTTCCCTCCTCGTGGCTGTTGTAAGCAGTCATTGCCTCTAAAGAACAACAGGGGTAAGCCTTTGCATAAGAATACCACAGAGTACAGAGACATCAACGCAGCCTTTTGCAGTTGTTATTCTGGTGCCTTCAACAATTACAAACAAAGTAAAAAGGGTAAAAGCACTTAGAATTGTATTCTCCAGTGTGGACACACCTCGGGAGTATTCCATTTACTATAAGATATAAAGGGAGAAGGGGGAAAAAGAAGTGGAGAAATAAGCAGAAACCTGAAACTGTTTCTCACGTGCTTTGTGAAATTCATGCAACAAAACCCAGACATGATGCAGCACTCGCATAGCAGAACTGTGCTATCACTTCTTTTCTTATTGCTAGAACAAGAGCAAAATTTTAAGCCTTCTGCAAACTAATGCAGGATGTCTTCTGTTGTTTTTGTTTTGTTTTTTAACAGCTAGTACTGTACTTTTGCTCAATATCCAAAAAGTCCCAATATAAAACTTGTACTTTTAACGTCATACTCCACGTATTCAGAAGTGCATCATCCAGAAGCAACCTTTTCCTTGGAAAAAGTACATCACCTATAATGCGGAAAGAGACCACACACACAACGAGCCTACCTCTTATTAAGGAGCTAATGCCCAGCCTGTTCACAAAGATATTGTCCAGCTCCTCATTTCCTGTGAACAGTTCAGCCACTACATACAAATCAGCTCGCAATTTTCTAGCTGTGTCCAGCATGTACTGCAAAAAGCACAGCCAAAAAAGCCACAGAAAGGGGAAAGGTAGATACAAAAAAGGACAAGTTTCAAAGCTAGGCAGGGATTGGACAATAGGAAAACGCCATGCAGCAAAGATAAATAGGAAGCCAAAATTAAGGAACAAATAAAATGGTTACATGGAAGAGGAGACAAGAGTAGGCAAGAATCACCTCACAACGCAGGAGAAGTTTAACAGAACGTGAAGAAGAAAAAGTAATTGCACAAGCAAGGAACATGAATATGCAAGAAAAAGAAGTAGGAAAAAAACAAAGCATACCAATGTTAGTTCCACATTAAAAACTTCAAACCATACACAACCACCCTAGGTAATTCTCAAGTGCTTATTGTACCTCTAATCAGGCTGGTAATTCCCAGGCGGTTGACAAAAACATTGTCAAGGTACTCACTGCCAGTGAAGAGTTCAGCTACCACATACAGATTAGGTCTGACTGACCTGGCTGTTGCTAGCATCTCCTATAGAGCATAATACATTTTTTTAATGCAAGGCATCCATTGTCAGCTGTGTATGTGCAATCATTAACACAAATGCTAACCACACAGAAATGAGTCCCCCAAGGATCAGTACAGAGACCAATCTTGTTCAACGTCTTGGTTGGTGCCATGGGCATGGGATTGAGGCACCCTCAGCAAGTTCACTGGTGACACCAAGCTGTGTGGTGTGGCTGACAAGCTGGAGGGAAGGGATCCATCCAGCGGGACCTGGACAGGCTGAAGGGCTGGGCCCATGCCAAGCTTGTGAGGTTCAACGAGACCAAGTGTAGGGTTCTGCATCTGGGTCAGGGCAATCCTAAGTAACAGTATAGGCTGGGAAGTGATCTGGCTTGAGAGCAGCTCTGGGAAGAGGGACTTTGGGTGCTGGTGGATGAGAAGCTCAATGTGAGCTGCCAGTGTGCACTTGGAGCCCAGACAGCCAACCAGATTCCTGGGCTGCATCGAGAGATATGTGTCNTGGGCTGCATTGAGAGATATGTGTCCAGCAGGTCTAGGAAGATGATTCTGTCCCTCTGCACCACTCTAATGAGACTCCACCTGGAGTACTGTGTCCAGTTCTGGAGCCACTATTACAGGAAGGATTATGGATGTGCTGGAAGGTGTCCAGAGAAGGGCCATGATGATGATCAAAGGGCTGGAGCTGCTCTGCTATGAACACACTGAAAGAGTTGGGGTTGTTCAGTCTGGAGAAGAGAAGGCTCTGAGGAGACGACCTTGTGGCCTTACAGTACCAAAAGGGGGGTACAAGAAAGCTGGGGAGGGACTTCTTAGGGTGTCAGGTAGTGATAGGACTGGGGGGGATGGAGCAAAACTAGAAGTGGGTAGACTCAGACCGGGTGTTGGGAAGAAGTTCTTTACCATGAGGGTGGTGAGACACTGACACAGGTTGCCCAGGGAGGTGGTGGAAGCCTCATCCCTGGAGGTCTTTAAGGCCAGGCTGGATGTGGCTCTGGACAGCCTGATCTAGTGTGAGGTGTCCCTGCCCATGGCAGGGGGGCTGGAAGTGGATGCTCTTTGAGGTTCCTTCCAACTCTGACAATTCTGTGATTCATGTATGCAGTTCATTAAAATATAATTACTAACAGGCAAGATTCATAAATCCATGTTTATATTTTACAGAGTTATTTATGGACTGAGTAACTCTAGGAAGTTCTCTGACAACCTGAAGCTAAATACAACTTTCTTTTTAAACAAGCTTTTACCTCAAAATGCAAGTCATCTGTTAAGGTAAGTAAACTGAGGAAGACTTCAGTTTAAGCTTTTGAAGTTACCATTCCAAAAACAGTATCAATAAAAAGTTTTGGACTGGTTGCATTTAAGAGTCACAACTTCTATGTGGGAAAATCAATTTGTTCTAGATAGCTCTCCAGAGATTTACATCAGCTCTGTAACCACATTAAGGTGAAACATTAACAAGCTTCACTACTCAAGTCTAATTTATTAGGCAAGTACAATTTCTGGATATAGCGAGGCCTAAGATGCTCTAATCTCAGCAGCAAACCTGCCAGATAGAGCTTTTTGCAGGTTTTCTTTACAAACTTTAAAATTCTGGGAACTAAACCATTCCCTGTTTGGTTCAGCAACAGCAAAATACACCTGGCAAAGAAACACTGAAGTCTTTCAACCAAGTCTTGGCAAAGACCTCAATTAAAACAGACATATTGAGTGCTGGCACTCACTGCACTAAATCCACAGCTACATAAGGAAAAAAAGTTAGCCAGGTCCATTTGCATCTGCAGTATTTCAGCTAAAGCAGAGAACTAAAAGATGTAATAGCTACAGTACTCTATTTAAAGCAAGCTGAAACCACAACTAAACATAACCAGCCAAGAAATCTTGCTGGACTACGAGGAAGGTTCATTCACACCTGAACTCTGCCATGTCAACCCTGCAGGTTACGGAATCATAGAATTATTGAGGTTGGAACAGACCTCTGAGATGACTCAAGTCCAGACTATGACCTGACACCACCGCACTGAGAGGCCACGGCACCAAGTGCCACATCCAAGCTTTCCTTAAACATCTGCAAGAATGGCAACTCCACCACCACCCTGGGCAGTCCATTCCAGTGTCTAATTCCCCTTTCCATCGGGAAGTGCTTCCTAACATCCAACCTAAACCTCCCCTGGTGCAGCTTGAGGCCATGCCCTCTGGTCTTGTCACAAGTTGCCTGGGAGAAGAGCCCAACCCCCACTCTACAACGACCTGAAGGGAAGGTGTATTAAAGTGTGATAAGGTGTGTCCCCCCCCCGCCCCCCGAGCCTCCTCTTCTCCAGGTTGAACACCTCCAGCTTGCTCAGCCTCACCTCAGCCTTCTGAAGCAACAGCAGAGGACTATCTGCAGAGACCAAAGTGGCTTTGTAAGCAGCCATGGCTGATTTTGCGTACCTCAGCTACATGAATAGGAGTTGAGTGACAGTTGTCAAGACGAACGCCGTGGAAGTATCTGGCAGTGATTTCAGTGTATTTTCTCATGTGCTCCCAGAGGTATGGGCAGTCTTCAGGTTTGTTACCGTAACGCAGTTTCACGCTGTCTCCCCAACAAATAAGCTCTCTTCTCAAGTAAACATTTGAACCTGTAAAGGAAATAAATTTACTTAGCCTCTGCATGTGTGTGTACACACAAACATATATATATATATGGATGTAAACTCCAGCACAGGGAGTTCCACCTCAACATGAGGAAGAGCTTCTTGACTGTAAAGGTGACTGCCTTAGTGAGGCCCCACCTGGAATACTGCATCCAGTTCTGGGCTCCCCAGTTCAAGAGGGACAGGAGTCTACTGGAGAGAGTCCAAGGGAGGGCTACAAGGATGCCGCAGCACTGCTTGATGAGGCTGAGAGCCCTGGGGCTGCTTAGTCTGGAGAGGAGAAGGCTGAGAGGGGATCTGAGCAATGTCTGTAAAGAGCTGAGGGCTGGGGGTCAGGAAGGAAGGGACAGCCTCTGCTCACTTGTGCCCTGGCATAGGACAAGTGGTAAGGGAAGCACTGAAGCACAGGAAGTTGCAGCTCAAGATGAAGAAGAACTTCTTGGCTGTGAGGGTCCCAGAGCCCTGGCACAGGCTGCCCAGAGAGGTTGTGGAGTCTCCTTCTCTGGAGCCTTTCCAGCTCTGTTTGGATGCGTTTCTGTGCAACCTGTGCTGGATTCTCTGGTCCTGCTCTGGCAGGGGAGTTGGACTGGAAGATCTCCAAAGATCATTTCCAACCCCTAACTTCCTATGATAGTATAAAACATGTACCAAGATGAAAATGCAGTATTTCTTCTGTTGATGAAGTGTAGAAGACTGCAGTGAAGAATAAAACCCTCTAACAATAATTACATTCAATTAAAAATATATATATACACACCTACACTGATGTCTAATTTCAGACTGCTCAAAGGGAATATTCAACTTCAATGGTGACACTGAAATAATTATCCAGATTAAAAAAACAAAAGGGAATTTGATTTCAAAGTAGTAGAAAAACTGTACTGGAGAGAAAAATAATAAAAAAAACCCCACAACAAAACAAACAAACAAACAAAAACCACCAAACAACAACAAAAAACAACCAGAAAAAAAAAACAAAACCAACAAACAAAAAAAAAAAAAGACCAAAAAAAAACCCAACCAAACAAAAAACCCAAAACAAACAGAGAAAGAAAGAAAGAAAAAAAACAACCAGGAAACAAGTGAATAAAATCAGTAGTTTACACTGGCCAAATGAAAAAAATGCATCTCATTTTGTTACCACATATAAACTGCCACAGCCACAATTTAAAATCTTATCTTCTGTTAACAGCAGGCTGGGATGCTGTAAAGCAAACTGCCAAAGTGCTTAGGTAGGCAGGCCACTGAAATGGGTAAAGTCTCTAAATAATTTCAGTGTGCATGAAAATGCTTATCCTCCATCTAGTCTAGCCTCATATACTGGTTACTGCCTTCTTTTTGAAGTAAGCAGTAAAAAACAAAATCCAGAGTTCAGCTGTGAAATACTGCACAGAATATACTGAGATTTAGCTGGGACAAGGCTTAAATTATCAGACATTTCCAAAAAAAGAATTCATTTCTGTTCTATTGCAATAATGCATTTGGCAACGGCAGGAATGTAGTTTAAAATTAAAATAACCCATCCACCAAAACCACACAGGATTTGCAATGCCCATGGAATTATAATCAAGACCCCACATAAGAGAAATACAATCATCTCTGAGCCAGCAGTCTTCTGAAAGTCTATTTATCTTAGTTAAACCTGATCAAAGCATGAACAGGGTCAGCACCACTCAGGATTGGTAACACTTAGCTACTCCACTGCTTTTTGCTACTGCTAGATGAGCTACGGCGATGCATCGCCACTGTTATTTTAGTGGTCAAACCTTTGTGCTGGCTGGAGGCTAACTGGAATATTTTCATGAGAGAAATTAGATCATTGGTTGTGAAAAGAAAATGATGGTGTCTATATCATTCATTGCTTTGCTGAGAGGTAAAAAAAGTCAAAATATAAACAATCTGCCTTCACTTTGCCTGCTCTGTGTTGTTGGATGTAATCACTCTGGTCTGCCACACTGCTCCCTTTCGCTTCTCCTTTGATCTGCTCTAATATCTCTTCTCTGATCTTGGCTAACAATTAACACCTCAGCTTTACTGGCTTCTAAGCTTTGCTGGCTTCTGTTTTTGTTTTTCTTTGCCTGTCTGAGATAGAGAGGGAGAAAAGTGGGAAGGTGGGACAGCTTTGAGCCCTCATGGGCAGTTTCTTTGTCCAGGAGGGAGTTTGGATTTCTGTATTATTTCTAAATTGTATATAGTTATAAGCACTCGTATATACTTGTAAATATATTGTATATACATGCTAGTAAATTTTGCCATGCTGTAAATAGTTTCATCTTACTTCCAAGCCCTCTGAGCTGGTCTGGTAAATTTCAAATAGTGGGGGAGGAGGAAAGTTCCTAACCCATATCAGCCTTGAGTCAGGAAACTTGTTCAGCTGAGAAGTAATCTTGTTTTAGCAAAGAGACTATTTTTCAGCCAGACTAATTTTCAAGGCTCACATTACTGAAGAGCTAAGTGATTTGGCCTGCACTAGGAAAAGAATATGAGAGTATGCAGGTAGTAAGTGAAGCACAGGGGCTGTAAATCACCACTACTCCCACACATATTGACTGAAGCACAGCCTACCTTTTATCTTCACAAGTGGCAACACAGCTACATGGAGAGAAAAACTGTCTTTCTTTGGAGGAACACAGTGAATTTGCTAAGGGCCATTTATAGAACTGGCTGTTTTTGTTTTGCATTTCCTGTAATTGTGCCCTTGTGTATTATTTTCTCACATTGTATTCTTATCTGAAACAATGTGTGGAATAAAACAACACAAGCATAAAGCACTGAAACAGATGTAGATGAGCTAAGAGAGAAAACTCACTAATGGAAGTCAGGCATTCTAACTAAAGCCAGTGACTGAAGGAAGTGCAAGTGTCTGCCCAGAAGAAAAGGACAATTGATTATCTGAAAGGCAAACAAAATACATCCTTGAATCATGCATTATCGTCATCCTTGCAAAGGAGGGGAAGAAAAGGAGTACACAGAAAGCAGTGAAAAGGTTGTAGATTATTTTGTAGAAGTGAGGTGTTAGCTAACCCCAGATCACTCTGGAGGATCAATCAGGTCAGATTCCAAAGCAGACTCAAACTTAGACAGAGGTTTAATTAAAGTTTAACTGGCCTTTGTCTGACTCAGTTTGCTAAGTGAATGGCTACTCTGAAAACAAACATTGTAAACCTTGCTTTTATTGGACACCAGTGCAGCCTCCAAAGGAAATTGAGGACAGTACCTCAGTGTGTGGTGATTTCATATCCTATCTTATCTTCACAAATGATTTGCATACTTCATTTGGATTAACTGGGTCGTCTCTTGATTGCCTGTCACTCACTGGACTATCCTGCTCTGCCAGGGGGGTTGGACTAGATAATTTTTCAAGGTCCCTCTGCTGGCCCCTAACATTCTGTGTTTCTGTGACTTTTCAAGGATCCAGTTTCTGCTCACTAAGGCAGTAAACTACTATTCAACTTTTTATTGTGTTAGTTTTCTGGCACTGTCATTGTCTTATGGAACTGCCAGCAAGCAGTAGTGGTTGGAACAAAGAAGCAACAAAGACCATGACAAAAGTGAGGAGGCAGGACTTCCCTATTTCAGTGGCAGAAAGCTGGTAATTCCCCTGCAAAACTGTACCTCCAACTCCAGCCCTTACAGTTGATCTGTATACTACATGGGAAATAAAAACCTGCTATAAAGTATTTGCTATTCTGCAGCTTCACAGGAACACAACTGGAATAAAGACACTCGAAACAAAATCCTTTTTGTCTTGGTTAGAATATCAGAAGGTTTATAAAACGACTCAAAGTTCTTTTACAAACCTGGTTCTGCAAAGTTCCTGAGAGGATCATCTCCCATAACCCAGCCATTATGAGCCATGAAATAACAAGCTTTATCTGGCTGATGTATCATAGTTTCTTCTTCCTCCACAGTCAACTCCTTGAATGGGTAAGTAAAATACCTATGGTATAGACAGACAATTAAGGGGGAAAAAAAGTCCACGTAAGGTAACCAAAGCTCAAATTCGTTGTCCTTGAAATAAAAGTATCTGCCTTGNCACAGGACTCCAGATGAGGTCTTATATATAGATTAAATAAAAAACAAAAAGCAAGCAGCTGCTATACTATAAATGATGGAGAGTTTTCTGTTTTGTAGCATGCCTTGAAGGAGAAAGAACAGGTGTTGCCACTCTCTTGGTGTTAGCTGGTGACATAAGATTAAAGCCCTTAGCTCTTCAGATAGATCAGCAACATCAATTACTCCAAAGTTGGAAGGTGAATGCTTGGTTTTCCTAGTTCCACCCATATGTGCAATTTGTTCTATGTAGAGCTTCAGCACAGTCAGAGCCTTGTTTCACCCTCTCTGGTCACATCTGCCTGTTAAACAGCACTGGTGCTTAAAAAAAAGACAGCCAGGTCATCAAAAGGCATCTGTCCACAAGGAAGAAAATAGACCTTTGTGTGCTTGCTGGTTTGAGGCTGGTTGCAATATTTTAATGAGAGAAATTAGATCATTGGTTGTGAAAAGAAAGTAACGATGACAGGGTCTGATGGAGAGGATCCAGCAGAGAGCTGCAAGGATAATCAGGAGACTGGAGCACTGCCTGATGAGGAGAGGCTGAGGGACCTGGGGCATTTTAGTCTGGAGAAGAAAAGACTGAGAGGGGATCTAATAAATGTCTATAAATATCTGAGGGCTGGGGGTCAGGATTTGGGGGACAGGTTCTGCTCACTTGCTGTCTGGGATAGGACAAGGAGAAATAGATGGAAGCTGCAGCACAGGAGGTTCCATTTCAATACAAGGGGGAATTTCTTGACTGTAAGGGTCCCAGAGCACTGGCACAGGCTGCCCAGAGAGGTTGTGGAGTCTCCTTCTCTGGAGCCTTTCAAGGCCTGTCTGGATGTGTTCCTGTGTGACCTGAGCTAGATTGCCTGGTCCTGCTCTGGCAGGGAGGTTGGACTCAATGATCTCTTTGGGTCCTTTCCAACCCCTGACATCCTGTGAGCCTGTGGTCTGTATCATTCATTGGTTTGCTGAGAGGGATAAAAAGTCCTGTTCCTTTCTCTATCTGGTCTGTGTTGTTGGATTTAATCACTTCCTTTCTAACCCAGATCTGCTCTGATACCTCACCTCTAATCTCGGCAACTAACACCTAAGCTCTGCTTTGTTTATGTTTGTCTGTCTGAAAAAGAGAGGGAAGGGAAGAGAGAAGTAACTTTGAAAGGTAACTTTGAGACCTTCTGAGCAGTTTTCTTTGTCCAGGAGGGAACGTGGATTTCTGTGTTATTTCTAACTTGTATATAATTGTAAATATTGTGTAAATATGCTTGTAAATTTTGCCATGCTGTAAACACAGCTTTGTCTTACTGCCAAACCATCTGAGTACATCTGGCAAATTTCAAACAGCGGGGAGGGAAGGTTCCTAATCCACCACACCTTGCACACACAGAAGTATACTTTTAATGATCTTAGATACCTATCCAAGGAAAGTGAGTTCAAAGTTTCCAAACAAAACAATAAAAAATAATAAATACCTGGTAACTAAAGGGTATTTTCTAGTGATAGGACCCAGCTTAGGACCATGACCAGCCAGTCGTTCATAAACCACGGTCCCCACGAGACAATTGACAGCCTAGAAGTAATTAAATTATGCATTAGAAGTAATTAAATGATGCATTATTGAAATGCCTGTGGTTTATTTGCTATTTTAAGCAACTCAGCACTACAACACAGGGATTATTCAGACCTGCTCTTGATGGTGATTAGTTTGTCTGTACTGCTCAGCGTTCAGTTCCTCAATCCTCTTGCGAAACCAGTTACAGCACTCTTCGATTGCAGCTGGTCCATTGCTTATTGGAAGGAGGGGGAAAGCAGAGGAAATGTAGTTGATTTTCAAAACACATAGCATGCATAACTAAAAGGGAGGGAAAACTATCTATTCCCCACTAAAGAAATTTGGAGTTGCAAGTTTATGGGGCTTTGTGGGTTTGGGGCTTTTTGGTCTGCAGAGGAGAAGACTGAGAGGGAATCTAATAAATGTATACAAACATCTGAGGGCTGGGGGTCAGGAAGGGACAGGGACAGCCTCTGCTCACTTGTGCCCTGGCACAGGACAAGGGGCAAGGGATGGCAACTGCTGCACAGGAAGTTCCAGCTCAACATGAGGAAGAACTTCTTGCCTGTAAGGGTGACAAAGCACTGGCACAGGCTGTGGAGTCTCCTTCTCTGGAGGCTTTCCAGCTCTGTCTGGATGTGTTCCTGTGGAGCCTGTGCTGGATTCTCTGGCCCTGCTCTAGCAGGGAGGTTGGACTGGAAGGTCCCCANAAGGCACGTTTGGACGTGGCAGTTTGTGCCGGTGCCATGGTCTAGTCTTGAGGTCTGTGGTAATGGGTTGGACTTGATCATCTTTGAGGTCTCTTCCAACCTTGCTTATACTGTGATACTGTGATAATTACATTTAGAAGATGTACAACTTTTATAATCTAACTCAAGCAAGATATAGGTAGGTAAAGGCTTTAAAGGGGTTCTTCAAAGGCTTTAGAGGCCCTGAAAGGATTCTTGTATGCTTAAAACAGTGCAGNCATAGCATGCATAACTAAAAGGGAGGGAAAACTATCTATTCCCCACTAAAGAAATTTGGAGTTGCAAGTTTATGGGGCTTTGTGGGTTTGGGGCTTTTTGGTCTGCAGAGGAGAAGACTGAGAGGGAATCTAATAAATGTATACAAACATCTGAGGGCTGGGGGTCAGGAAGGGACAGGGACAGCCTCTGCTCACTTGTGCCCTGGCACAGGACAAGGGGCAAGGGATGGCAACTGCTGCACAGGAAGTTCCAGCTCAACATGAGGAAGAACTTCTTGCCTGTAAGGGTGACAAAGCACTGGCACAGGCTGTGGAGTCTCCTTCTCTGGAGGCTTTCCAGCTCTGTCTGGATGTGTTCCTGTGGAGCCTGTGCTGGATTCTCTGGCCCTGCTCTGGCAGGGAGGTTGGACTGGAAGGTCCCCAGAGGTCCCTTCCCCCTAACCTCCAGTTACCCTATTATTTTAACTTGGAAGAAATACAGTACCTGTGAGGTATGAATGTTGCCAATGCTATATTCATATCTACAGTACAGCCAAATCGTCTATAATCAGGGTCCTGAACTATGTGAAGATGTTGATTCGGATCAGTTTTGCTGCTCATTTTGCCTAAACACAAGACAGAAAAGAGCATTCATAAAGCAAACCCCCTCAATTTAAGAGGGACATTNAAAAAAATGCAATTATTTGGGTTTTCAGCTTACTGCTATTAACTTGAACTGTTAAAATATAATTCACCTGCTTCAGCAACATAACCTTCCCCTTACCTTGAGTTAGAAGGGTTTTAAACTGCTGCACAGCTTTGTTCACATCCACTTGGAAAAATTCCCAGAGCTTAATTTTTGGGTATATGTCTTCCCAAATAATTTTGCGGATACACTGCAACATTAAAAATTAAAAGTTAGTTAATGATTAATGCAATTAAGCCAAGTGCTCCTAACAAGTTGTTCATAGAAAAAAAATGGGGAGTAAAGGGATAACTCACTAAATCTATCTGCAAAGTAGATACCTTTTCTGCATTGGCACAATGATTTATGCAGCTATTTGCAGTGTCCATTAGCTCTTACTTAGCTCTCATTCATTTACATTCAGGTAATGATCACTTCTGCAGGGTGCATTAGCTCATACTTAGCTCTCATTCATTTACATTCAGATGATGATCACTTTTGCAGTGTGCATTAGCTCATCCTTAGCTCTCATTCACTTAGATTCAAGTGATGATCACTTTTGCAGTGACCATTAGCTCATACTTAGCTCTCATTCACTTACATTCAGGTGATGATCATTTTCAATCAAGGGTGGAATTCCTTTAGCAATACATTTTCCATCAGCCACCATACAGGTCAAGTGCCACAGAGCTCTATCCAGGACCCAAGCTGGCTTCAGGTGAGGAGAATTTACAAGGTTATAGCCACATTCCGGATGCATCCTGAGCCATTCACTGTTTGTAGCTTATTCAAGAAAGAGGGGAAACAGAACAAAAGAAAATGTAAATACACAAACTTAAGTGTTAAGTTATTTTGTGCAACTGCCTTAACACTAAGAAGTTAATATACTACAGCATGTGCAGTTGGTGTGCATATAAACCAAACTTTTCCAAGCTTCCAAGTAAATTCTGTCTTGCATTGAAGTGTACATTCCTGATCCTTGTTTGTTTTGCAACAAATACAGTTGCAGAGACTACAGAGAAACCTTGTCAGTTGCAATAAAATATGCAGTAATACCACTAATTCTAAAATGCTAAAATTAAAACCCCTAAAACTCAAACTTAACAAGAAGTCCCAAACAAACAAAAACCCCAAAACACAAAAAAACCCAAACAAATCACATTTTGATTACAGGAGATACATCGAATACCAGACATGAGATGCTCCTCGTTTGTTGAAAGCCAAACATCCATCCCAAATCAATACTTAAGATAGCTTAAGCTGTTTATTTTTTTCATGTTCTTAACTCTATCAGATGGTCACAGAAAACATCCAGTTGGAAGAGACCTCCAAGTTCATCCAGCCCAACCTCCCACCCAGCACTGCAGGCTCAACACTAAACCATGTCCCTAAGCGCCAGCTCCACAGGCTGCTGAAACACCTCCAGGGATGGGGACTGCAGCACTGCCCTGGGCAGACCATTCCAATGGCTGAGAACTCTGGGAAGAAATATTTCTTAGCATCCAGCCTGAACCTCCCAAGGAACCATCTTCTCTGCTCCTGCCTCTTGCCACCAAGATGCAGAGGCTGTCCCCTCCTCCTCCAACCTCCCTGCAGGGAGCTGTAGAGAGCAGTGAGCTCTGCCCTCAGCCTCCTCTTCTCCATACTGAACATTCCCAGCTCTCTCAGCCCCTCCTCATACCCAGGTGATCCAGACCCTTTTCTGGACATGCTCCAGAACCTCAATGTCCCTCTTGTAGTGAGGGGCCCAGAACTGAACACAACACTCATTGTGTGGTCTCAGCAGTGTTTAGTACAGAGGGATGGTCCCCCTCCTGTCCCTGCTGCCCACCCTCTTTCTAACCCAACCCAGGATGCTATTAGCTATCTTGGCCACCAGGGCACTGCTGGCTTGTATTTCATTGACTGCCAACCAACAGTCCCTGGTCCCTCTCAGAGTTGCAGCTTTCTAACCATACCTCCCCAGGTCTGTAGCTCACCATGGGGTTGTTGAGACCCAGGTGCAGGACCTGGCACCTGGCCTTGTTAAACTTCATACAGTTAGCCTTGACCAACAGGTCTCATCTGTCCAGGTCCCACTGCAAAGCCTCTCTACCCTCTAGCAGATGGACACAGTCACCCAGCTTGGTGTCATCTGCAAATTGAGGCTGCCTTAATCCCCTCATACAGATCATTGGTAAAGACATTAAAGAGGATAGGCCCCTGCACTAGAGCCTGGGGGACACCACTAGTAACTGGGTGCCAGTCAGACTTAACACACACACAGAGGCACAGAGCAGAAGCGCACACACATCAGCAAAGAAGTAATTCATGGGAGATGTAGTATATGGGCCTCCAAGAAAAGATGTAACAGAGCTGTGTATATCAGAAGTAAAAGTGGTGGGAAGCAACACCACCAAGTCTCACACAGGAAGATGAGTCCAGCACAGAGCCACAAAAACGATGAAGGGAGTGGCACATCCCTTTTACAAGGAGAGCCTGAGGGAGCTGGGGCTCTGCTGCTTGGAGAGCATGAGTTTGAGGGGTGACCTTATTCATGTTTTTAAAGATACAAAGGGTGAGTGATGAGAGGATGGAGCCAGGCTCTGCTAGGTGATGCCCAATGACAGGACAAGGGGCAATGGGTGGCAGCTGAGGCATAAGAAGTTTCATGGAAACATGAGGAGGAATTTTCTCCCTGTGAGGGTGACAGAGCCCTGGAAGAGGCTGCCCAGGGGGGCTGTGGAGTCTCCCTCTCTGGAGACATTCAAGAGCTGCCTGGATGTGTTCCTGTGTGATCTGCTCTAGGTGATCCAGCTGTGGCAGGGGGGTTGGACTGGATGAGTTTTTGAGCTCCCTTCCAGTCCCTAACATTCTGTGATGAGTGCACATCACTCATCATGCAGACCACCAGTTCAGATCAAACTACACTCCACTACACTCTGTGTCTGCCCCTGTAGCCTCAACAGGTTCTAGAAGATACACTGAACACCAAGAATTGATTCAGAAAAGGTAAGGAACCTTCAGTAGGAAATGGGTGGAGTAATCTAATAAGGGCAGTAGTGTGCATGCAGCAGTATGAGGAAACATATACAACAGCAGGCAGAATTTATCTTTTGGAAGTATGATGATGAAAAAAATTCCCAAGAATTAAATTTCTTTCCAGTTTTGGAACTGTACTTAACTGAAAATAATTTTCAAGTATTCTTTTGCATGAACCTCTGCAAAACTAAATATATTGAAAAATAAACACAAAGTGGAGAAGAACAAAAAAAATTTTTTACTCAGGTTTTACAAGTTGTTTAAAAAAATTATTTCTCATGGAAAATGTCTCTGTTTTACAAAAGCAGGCAGAGACAGTAGGGAAAAATACAAAACTAATTATTATATTGGAAACAAGAAGAGTCATTAACGTGCCCAAAATTAGAGCAGAACAATTAATACCTAAAGTTTCCTTAGTTCAAAGATGTTCAAACTAAACTGTCAAAGGGAAAAAGAGTACTTCCTTTCTATAGTGTTAACACATCTTCTGAACACTCCCTTACATCTCTGCCCTAATGAGGCTCCACCTGGAATACTGCATCCAGTTCAGGGCTCCCCAGTTCAACAAGAGGGACAGGGATCTACTGGAGAGAGTCCAAGGGAGGGCTACAAGGATGCTGAAGGGACTGCAGCAATGCCTGAGGAGGAGAGGCTGAGAGCCCTGGGGCTGCTTAGTCTGCAGAGGAGAAGGCTGAGAGGGGATCTGAGCAATGTCTGTAAAGAGCTGAGGGCTGGGGGTCAGGAAGGAAGGGACAGGGACAGCCTCTGCTCACTTGTGCCCTGGCATAGGACAAGGGGCAAGGGACAGTAACTGCAGCACAGAAGTTCCACCTCAGCATGAGGAAGAATTTCTTGACTGTAAGGGTCCCAGAGCACTGGCAAAGGCTGCCCAGAGAGGTTGTGGAGTCTCCTCCTCTGGAGCCTTTCCAGACTTGTCTGAACTGTGCCAGATTCTCTGGTCCTGCTCTGGCAGGAGAGTTGGACTGGAAGATCTCCAGAGGTCCCTTCCAACCTCTAACATCCTGTGACCACTATGAACATGGCAAAATTCTACATTTATAAAGTCAAACCATTTGCAGAAATTAAAATTCTCATGACTTAAATGCCACCTACACCTGAAACCACTCTATTTATTTCAAAGTTACATAAAGCAGTAAGTAGTTCAAGATGCTACAGGCTGTTGTAGGCCATCCAGATACCCTCCTCTTTCTTTTGACAACATGCATAGACTACTCCTGATAAGAAAACATTTTTCTCCAAACAAAACCAGCTTAATTCAGAGGGTTGGAGCACCTCTCCTATGGAGACGGACTGAAAGCATTGGGGTGTTTAGTCTGGAGAAGAAAAGGCTCTGAGGTGACCTTCTTGTGGCCTTCCAGTATCTGAAGGGGGCTACAAGAAAGCTAGGGAGGGACTTTTTGGGGTGTCAGGTAGTGATAGGACTGGAAGGAATGGATCCAAGCTGGATGACAGCAGATTGAGACTAGGCATTAGGAAGAAGTTCTTCAGCATGAGGGTGGTGAGGCACTGGCACAGGTTGCCCAGGGAGGTGGTGGAAGCCTCATCTCTGGATGTTTTTAAGGCCAGGCTGGATATGGTCCTGGGTAACCTGATCTAGTGTGAGGTGTCCCTGTCCATAGCAGGCGAGTTGGAACTGGATGATCCTTGAGGTTCCTTCCAGCCCTTAAAATTCTGTGATTCTATGATCTAGTTAGACACATTATTTACTTTAAAAGACTTTCACAAGCAAATGTAATTAATTCTGGTATGGAAGAGAATGATGCTTTCTGATCAGAAGCTAAGCTCCAACAATTCACAATTTAACAACAAAAGAAGCTGATTTATGCAAAAAAAAAAAAAAAAATTTGCCCACCNGTGGAGTCTCCTCCTCTGGAGCCTTTCCAGACTTGTCTGAACTGTGCCAGATTCTCTGGTCCTGCTCTGGCAGGAGAGTTGGACTGGAAGATCTCCAGAGGTCCCTTCCAACCTCTAACATCCTGTGACCACTATGAACATGGCAAAATTCTACATTTATAAAGTCAAACCATTTGCAGAAATTAAAATTCTCATGACTTAAATGCCACCTACACCTGAAACCACTCTATTTATTTCAAAGTTACATAAAGCAATAAGTAGTTCAAGATGCTACAGGCTGTTGTAGGCCATCCAGATACCCTCCTCTTTCTTTTGACAACATGCATAGACTACTCCTGATAAGAAAACATTTTTCTCCAAACAAAACCAGCTTAATTCAGAGGGCTGGAGCACCTCTCCTATGGAGACGGACTGAAAGCATTGGGGTGTTCAGTCTGGAGAAGAAAAGGCTCTGAGGTGACCTTCTTGTGGCCTTCCAGTATCTGAAGGGGGCTACAAGAAAGCTAGGGAGGGACTTTTTGGGGTGTCAGGTAGTGATAGGACTGGAAGGAATGGATCCAAGCTGGATGACAGCAGATTGAGACTAGGCATTAGGAAGAAGTTCTTCAGCATGAGGGTGGTGAGGCACTGGCACAGGTTGCCCAGGGAGGTGGTGGAAGCCTCATCTCTGGATGTTTTTAAGGCCAGGCTGGATATGGTCCTGGGTAACCTGATCTAGTGTGAGGTGTCCCTGTCCATAGCAGGCGAGTTGGAACTGGATGATCCTTGAGGTTCCTTCCAGCCCTGACAATTCTGTGATTCTATGATCTAGTTAGACACATTATTTACTTTAAAAGACTTTCACAAGCAAATGTAATTAATTCTGGTATGGAAGAGAATGATGCTTTCTGATCAGAAGCTAAGCTCCAACAATTCACAATTTAACAACAAAAGAAGCTGATTCGTGCAAAAAAAAAAAAAAAGAAAATTTGCCCACCACTTGTGATTACACTTGTTACAGCTTGAGAGAAAATGCACTCAAGTGCATATTTCAGTATAAAAATATGGAAATAATAGGATGACAGAATGCAGAGAACACTTTCTAAAACACATTACACTTATTTAAGGGAGTAATTTCACATTTTTCAAAGGACTAATTCATTATTGTGTAAATTAAAAGCAAACTTAGTAGTGATGCTTACTGCCTAAGATTTTTATTTTTTGGTCCCCTTTATAAAGCCAAACAAAAAAAAGTGATGTTTAATGCAATCAGTCAACTGCTTGGGAGGAAGACTTACTGCAATTAGGTAATAGTAGCCTCTTCTGAAAGATAACAAAGATGTGATTTATTGCAGTTCGTTTTTATGACTTCATACAATTTATTACAGCCACTAAATATGCTCAGAGAAGAAACAACTCTCCTGTTTCTGTCTCCTGGTGACAGTAAATGGTAGAGAACACAGCACTGCTTGTTTGAGGGCCCTGAAGGAAAGAGCAGCCCAAGAAGGGTACATCTACCTGGTTACCAGACAAGGTTTAAAGTTTATCTATGGTATCACAGAATCAACGAGGTTAGAAGAGACCCCTAGGATCATCTAGTCCAACCTATCACCTAACACCTTCTAATTAACTAACCCATGGCACCAAGTGCCTCATCCAGCCTCCTCTTTAACACCTCCAGGGATGGGGACTCCACCACTCCCTGGGCAGCCCATTCCAATCCCAATCACTCTTGCTGGGAAGAACTTCTTCCTAACATCCAGCCTGAACCTGCCCTGGCACAGCTTGAGGCTGTGTCCTCTTGTTCTGTTGCTGGTTGCCTGGTACTCCTGCTAACATGTCAAAGGTGCATCTATATTTAACAGCAGCATGTGTGTCTAAAGTCAAGCCACAGGTGCTGGCTTTCATTAGAGCCTAGCAGAGAGGTTAACATCCAAACCTGATCCTCAGTGTTCTCTACTGAGCAAACAGTCTCTTCTCCCTTCTGGTGTACAAACCAAACACCTCAGCTTAACTGCTCGATATTGCAAGTGAAGCTGTTTGACTTTACAGCGGGAACAGAGGTGTAGTACTGCTGTATTTATGCAGTGGCTTCAGCTGGAATGCCAAAACTACCAACAGGTACAACCGCTGCAAGCTGTGGTGAGCTCTTAGAATTACCAGCATTAGAGGATTTACTGTGAGACAGTTTAAGCTTCCCTAGCATATCAGCATTAGAATTACTAATGATATGCAAGTATCCTCTTCTAGACTCCATTTTGGAGTCCAACAACTCCAAAAATTTTTGCATGAATCAACTTCTTTTGTTGTTACGTTGTGAATCATTGGAGCTTAGCTTCTGATCAGTTGGAGTTCAGAGTTAGGCATTTCAGTCAGTAAAAGCATTTTTCATAGCAAACAGATTCAGTCCCCAAAACAATGAATGATGGGATCCCAAGCACGTGGGAGAGAAACTGCACTTCCAAGCTGGAGCACAAGAAATCTTTTATCCACAATTGGGAGAACGTTTAAAAAAGCCTAATTCCCTCAGACATGTAGCCAGTAAGTATAATTAGTAACTTTTCAACAAACAACAGGGCCCAGAGTGCAGACTGATTGGATAGGAATGTTTGGCAGCAGTCAACACCAGAGAACCAAATCAAATAAAGCTTGAACTTCACAGATATCTGCAGCAAGGGGGGTTTAAGCCTCAGGACAACAACGTATCCAGGTACATAACCATTCTTGCACCCTCTGCTATGACAATGCTAACGATTTGGATCTTTAGCATTGCAGCTCAAAATGAAAGCTGTGTTATAGACAAAAAAAAAAAAAAAAAAAAAAAAAAAAAAAAAAAAAAAAAAATCAAACTCATTATCCAAACAATCCACTACGAAGCACTATTTAAATCTGATCTGACCACACTGAAGAAAACCCTCTGCCTTTCAAGCAATTAAGAGAAGTAAAGCCTTCAAATGCATCGGCCTATTTATGCTTAAAAACCCCCCACACCAAACACAAAGCTACCTCTTTTTTCACCCTTTTCCTCACAGACTGAGCCATCACATTCGCTTCATTGCTTAATCCTAGCCTCTTGACCCTAATCTGTCTGTTGTCTGCATGTCAGATCCAAATTACAGCACTTTTAAGTAACTACAAGAATAATGCCCTATTTAACAAGAAAAGGACTCAGTTTAACGGAACAATTCATAACACAGACACCACTCATTTAGGTTGAATCTGCATACTGCAGATCATGGAAATAAGCATATTATAAAAACACAGAGACATGCACTGCTCACCGATTCTAAGAAGGGCTCTATTCACTTGTTTCAGTAACACCACAGAGTTTTTGCATTTGCTATGGAGACATATTAGTTATAAATAGGGGTTGGACTGGGTGACCTCTCAAGGTCCCTTCCAACTCAACCCATTCTATGATTCTATCAAAATCGCAAAGAGTTGTCCTAGAATTAAGACACCCAAAGAAAGTGGCAGCAACAACTCAGTTGTTTAAAACCACCACTAAAAAAAAAAAAATGGGTTCAAGGGGGAAAAGGGGAGTAACAAATTACAGGACCAATCTGGTTGTTAACACACACAAAAACCATACCAGTGTGGTTGTAGACTACATCTGTGATGCAAAGCATGTTCCATTCATTTTTCATTTTTTCCACAAGAGCTCCTATATCACTCCAAGTGCACTTCTTGTTATGGCTTGAAAACTCAGGATTTACTTCTAACTGATCAGCCAGCGAATAACATGATCTTGACAGTCCAAGCTTCTGCAGTGGTGTAAAATGAATCATGTTGTAACCTACAATAAAAAGAAGCCATTTATTTAGCAAGAAAAAAAATTCAGTCAGAGAGAATTGAAAGGTGCGTATTTAAGGTACACAGACAGCATGCATTTGAAGTTAGTGTTTGGAATAAGTAATTTAAATTAACCTGAGCCCCTCCCCCATTTAAATTAACCTGAGCCTCTTCCTTGCAATTCTGCAAAGCAGAAGCTTTAATCATCACCCTGTCAACCTAAAAACTATTAAGTCCATCTGGAATCAAAACAACAAATCAAACATGGTTTCCCATCTTAGGAAATGACCAAATTTTTGCACCTCTGCAGATGATTTTATTCATTTCACTGACGTGATCTGCTAACTAAATGGAATTTAGTGGAAAATATTTTGGTTGACCAACTGAAGAACAAATGAGCTATTTACATTGAAGTTCTTCAGTTTAACCTCGGGGTCTGATCATAAACCATTAATATATGGGTTGGTATTACCTGTTTCTTTTGCAACCTTCAGCCTATCTTCCCATTCCTGAAAGGGTCCCAGACACTTGGCGAGGAAGGTCTGGAGCGTAACACAGTCCAAAGGCAACACGTGGTTATCTGCTCCAACGTGCAGAATAGGATCCACAACGATGTAACCTCCACCACTCTTTTCATTTCTAGGAAAAAATGGTTTGCATTGGTAAACACCCATTGTACCAGCCAGCTTCAGAAACACAATCCAACGAGCACAGCAGTTTGAAAAGCCCAGCAGCCCCCTACAGTGGTTGGGGAGAGGTGGAGAACAGAACAGCAATGAACCTGAAGTCCTCATGGTTTAACAGCAAGGAGAGATTTAATGAAATTGAATGGAATTTAACAAGGGGGAGTGTAGAGTCTGGCACCTGTGAAAGAACAATCACATGGATCAGTATGGGATGGGGACTGATCTGCTGGAGAGCAGTGAAGGGGAAAAGGACCTTGAGGTCCTGGTGGATGGAAGGATGAGCATGAGCCAGCAGTCTGCCCCGGTGGCCAAGAAGGCCAATACCAGCCTGGGGTGGATTAGAAGGGCTGTGGTTGGTAGGTTGAGAGAGGTTCTCCTACCCCTCTACACTGCTCTGGTGAGGCCACATCTCAAATATTGTGTCCAGTTCTGGGCCCCTCAGTTCAAGAAGGACCTCAGGGAACTGCTTGAAATGGTCCAGCACAGAGCCACAAAAATGATGAAGGAAGTGAAAGATCTTCCTTACCAGGAGAGCCTGAGGGAGCTGGGGCTGTGCTGCTTGGAGCAGCCTGAGGCTTGGACAGATTCACTCTGATATAACCTCATTCCTGGTTATAAAGATGTAAAGGTGAGTGCCAGGAGGCTGAAGCCAGGCTCTGCTGGGTGATGCCCAGTGACAGCACAAGGAGCAATGGTGGAAGCTGAGGCATAGGAAGTTCCACGGAAACATGAGGAAAGATGTTTTCACTGTGAGGGTGACAGAACACTGAAACAGGCTGCTCAGGGCAGTTGTGGAGTCTTCCTCTCTGGAAATACTCAAGACCTGCCTAGATGCCTTCCTGTGTGAACGCTGAACAGATGTTCACCTCTTCTGCACAGTTTCTCTACTGGATTTACAGCAATGCAATGGAGACACAGAGTTTTGAGCTCTCCACAAAAGTGAGCTACCTTTGGTATTTTCTGAGACAAGAGTACTGCTTCCTCTCTTCAGGACACAAAAAAAAAAAAACCAAAAACAAACCAACAAACTGTGACTGCTCATCTTTTCTATAAAGGCCTCCATTTGGCACCTCATACTCAGAAAGATGTCTGAGATAAATGCCCTTCTAAGCCTGAAGGAATTTAACCACCTATCTTCCAGAAACTCAGAGTACCAGACCACAATTCTTACAGATATTGGCACTCTCTTCCTCACTTGTCCCGTTGAAAAAAAAGAGGAGGAAGTAAAGAAGGTGAAGAATTCCAAAAGTTCTGTGCCAGAAAGACAGAAAACAACCTTGAAAGTCAATGAAGAAAGTAGAAAGGAGTCTAGACACTCAGCACATTGATGACATTGAAGCTCTGTACAAGTGGTTTGCCTTTTCAACATTCACAGCAACTGAGCAGCACTGGTCTGTATTCCCATCAGAAAGCAGCAGACAACCCCCACAAGTACTACCTTTCATTTGCAGATTCAGACAGGGCCCATGGTTGCAATTTGAAATACACACAGAAAAAAAATTGCTTTTATTCTTAGCAGTTATTTCTTCAGGAAAAAAAAGCAAATCAAGGGAATAAGCTGCATTCAGCTCTAACTATAGAATTTCACTTACCCAAGACTGAAATGGTACTGGTACGACCCAGAAATTTGGAGATCCAGCTTGCAGTATTTGTCAGAATCATCTTCTTTTCCCGTGGGATTGTGCCACGGTAGTGTCCTGAACTTGTGGCGATCAAAGACCTCTCCAGAAGCTGGGTAATTTGTGTACACAGTCACGGGCTTGCCTTGAAGGGTGGGGCCCAACCGGAACTGCAGTTCAAAACCTAAAACCAGAAAGGTAAGAGCCACTTTCAAGAGTCACTTTCTCAGCACTAGGTACTTCTGTTCTGCAATTACACATCACAATTTGATACTACACTAAGCAGAAAGTGCTCCAACAGGTTTACCAAGAATTTCAGCAGAATGGTGCATTTCTACAGCATCATCTGTTCCTGCTCTCCTAACACTGATCACTGCACAATTTACATGTTGTTTCTTTCCTTTACTTAAAAGGCACTATTCATCTCCTTTCCAATTCGTTCCTCTTTGCCATACAAAAAGTCTTAAGAACACAAAAGAGCAAAACATCGCAATCATCAGACTGCAAATTTTGGGACTATGTAGTAACTAAGTATTTAGGGTTACCAAATCTATTTATTAAGCTGACTCCTATCTGAAAAAAACCCACATTTTAACTGTAAAATTATATAGAATTGTAGAATGGTCTGGCTTGGAAAGGATCTCCAAAAGTAGTAAGTCCAAGTCCTTCTGCACTCAGCAGGGACATCCTCAACTACATCAGGTTGCCCACAGCCCTGACCAGCCTCACCTTGAATAGCTCCAGGGATGGGCCCCAAACACCTCCTTGGGCAACCTGTTTCACTACCCTCATGGTGCAGAACTTGTTCCTCACATCCAATCTCAATCTGCTCTTCTTTAGTTTGAAGCCACTGCCCTTGTCCTGTCACTCCAGGCCTTTATGAACAGTCTCTCTCCAGCCTTCCTCTAGGCCCTTCCAGGTACTGGTAGGCTGCTATTATGTCTCCCTGGAGGCCTCCTCTCCTCCATGCTCAACAACCCCAGCTCCCTCAGCCTGTCCTTGTAGCAGAAGTGATTACTTCCGTGTAATCTACAATATACAAACAAACTGTTAAAACTTCCAGAGAGCTCAACAAACCAAAGGGAGTCACACACATATAGAAAGATTAGTCTTTAGACTTAAGATACTGATGATAATAAGACTAGGTTAAAATATTAGAGGATTTCAAACTGCACTGCAGTCTGTTCAGCTGGATAAAAAAAAATAAATACAAAAAAATAATCAGTTTAGTCCACAGGTTGCAGGATATGTGGAAGTATGATGGCCACCATCATGTGGATGGCTACCATCATGTAGATGGCTAATGACAGTGTCCTTTCAAGCTGCTGAAACAGATGTAAGCGTTTCCACTATAACTTAACTATAAATTACATGCTAGTCACATAGTTAACTGTAGTAAAACACCTACTAGTCCTAGCAGTCTACAGCACTGGAAGTAAAAGAAACTTCAGTATTTGTGAAAAAAAGGAAAGTTACTACAATAGCAAAAAAATGAATTATGAAGTGTAAAATACCCTGAACAATTGCTTATTAAGTAGACTCACAGAGACTCTAACACCAGAATTTGATGTCTGAATACATTTAAATGTAAGTCTCACCAAGCTTGCAGTTTGTCTTATAAACATAATGACCACTGCTCTAAAACTCAACATGTAAAGGTGAAGGTTTTAGACCGCAAATGTCTGCCAAGTAAAATGAAGCTTATTTCATTGCCCAAAAATATTTACCTTTTGGATGACAAAAAAAACCCAAACCAAACCACACCACTTTTGGAAGGTTAAGTACACTCTCCCCAGTACCATCATGACATTTTATCATTTTATTACAAGAGTTACTAAAATTAGAGTACAGGGATATATGCCATTGAGATCTTATTTCCTGTAACAGTTATACTGCCATCAGGAATGCTGTGATCAAAATTAGCCATGCCCTCTCAGAGGCTGCCACTAGCAGAGGCACCTTCAGTGTCTGATAGCCTTGCACTTGTGTGTGACTCCTTCCAAGCAAATGAACATAACTGGAAGAAAGAGTAAAAAAATTAAGGTTATAGTCAGCTCTGTTGTGCTGGTTTGAGGCTAATTGGCTTATAACACTACTGGTATTTTCTTACAATAGATTGGCAGGAAATTTTTAAACCATTATACAGTTAAAGAGAATTTTTCTTCTCTGCTAAGCAACCTTAATACTAGGTACCTAAATCAGTAACAAAGCCAACAAAACAAGGGTAATAAAATCTGCTGCATCATTTTAAATGGTTTCTAAAGACAGTGGTTTTACTTTTATAGATTGAATTTGCTGACCAGCATAACAGCAGACCAAGTAGTGGAGCAAGTTTTTTAGGTTTGGGTGGAGTTTTTTGGTTTTTTTTGTTTGTTTGTTTGTTTAGGTTCTTTTTGCAATTAGACTTAAAAATGCTTCCAGAGAGAAAGCAACATCAAGTTCTTAGAAGCATGCAGCCAGAATACTAACACAGCACAGCTATAAGAAAAATGACAGGCACGGTAAGATCTAGGAGGAGCTCACGATCTCATGTTCTGAAGCTACCTTAGGCTCTACAAAATGTTAGTATTTCTGATACATTCCAAAACTATCACATTAAAGATGGGATGCTGCACAACAACGTATTGCAAATAAATACTAGAGGTCTTGACTTATGAGCCCTTTTTTTCGTTTACTGAACTACAGTGATAAAAGCAGAGGTCTTGCCCTGCAGGGTCTGTTTTAAGAAGTGCTTTGCACTTCGTTCCCGTGAAGACTGACAGCTCCTCGCTGACCTGCTCTTCATTTCCCAAGAGTTTTACGTCAGACTGAACCCTGACTGCAGCCCACAGAGCTCTGCGGTGGAAGCAAGCATTTCAGAAAACGTCTCCATTTATAACAAAGAAACTAAACAACTAACAACAAGCCAAACAAAAATCGTCACTGCGAGCTGAGCTCCCTTTCCAGGGTGCTGCCTGAAGAAGGCGACGAGCTCCCGGCCATTTCCCTCTCACTCGGAGGGTTGCCAGCCGAGGAAGAGGAGAGGCTGAGGAGCCCGCAGTCCAGCGACCTACCCTGCTCCAGCCTGAAGAGGGTCTTGTCCAGCTTCTCCATCTCGCCAAGGTGCAGCAGCCGCGTCTCCTTACCGCTCGGCATGGCTGCGCCCGTCCGCCCGGCGCCGCTCCCGCGCCACCAAACTCACTTCAGGCAGGCAGAAGCGATCCCTGCAATCAGGGAAAACAAGACCAAAACCTACAGGTCAGTGGCGACCCCCGGGAGGAGGACGGCTGCTAGGGAACGCCTCACGCCGCCGCTTTCGCTTACATGATCCCCTGGCTCGGGAAGTGTGGAGACGAGGCGCGACAGGACAGGGACGAGGGTGTGAGGGGGCTGTCAGGAGACACCGAGTCCTCACCTGGCCGGGGACCGCCGCCAGCAGCACCCCGGCGCAGCTCCCCGTCCCGGAGCGCGGCCCGGCCCCAAGCCAGAGCCGCGGAGGTGCCCCCGGCTCGACCTGCTCCCGGGGGAGGGGGGTGGGGGGAGCCTGACACCTGTCACTCTCTCCGCTCGCCGCGGTGCTGCCGACAAGCACCGCCAGGCCCCTTATCGCCGCTCTGTCTTCGTGGGAAGCGGTGTCCGCCTCAGCCGACCCACCATACTCACCAGCGGGCCCGCAAAGCGGCGGAGGCACAGCTCCCCGCGGAGGGCGACGGTAGCCGAGGCCGAGAGGAGCCAGGGGCGGGGGCTGGAGCACTCAGTCTGCCCCCTTCTGCTGCGACAGCCACGGGCCGGCCGGGCGGGCAGTCCCTCACGCACTCGCCAGCAGCGGCGACGCGGGCGGTGGGACCGCTTTCTTCCTCCTCTTTCCTCGCCTTTTTTGAAACAAACTTTATTGGTTCCGCCGCGGCCGCGCACGGAGACGGGCGGCGCCGGCGCAGCTCCCGCGAGAGCGCCCGGCCCGCCCCGGCAGCTGTGCGGGGCGGCGGGGCCCGGCCCGGCTGGCTCCGCCTCTCCGCGCCCTGAGGGAAGAGGTTCCGCTCTGCGGAGCCGCTGCGACTTGCAGCTGGCTGAGCTGCTGGCTGAGCTGCTGGCTGGTCTGGGCCCCGGAGCCCCCCAGGGGTCGCAGAGAGGGCGGCCGTAGCCCAGCCAGCGCCTTCGTACGCGGCGTGTGCCTGCCAGCAGGAGAGACCCCGCACCGAGGGGACTGGGGCGTTTGAAACCAAGCTACTCTGGCTTACAGGGCAGCGCTCTGAGGAAGACGCGTCCTTAAAGGCTGCGACGCCTCTGGGCCCAGCCGCTCCTCGCCGTGACGGAAAGGCGGCGGCGGCGCCAAGCTCCCTCAGCGCTCCAGCTCTGCCGCCTCCCTCCACCTCCAGGGGTTCACAGTGCCCGCAGCCAGCTCCTTACCCCTAGGCTGGAACAAACATGATGTCAGCCTGGGTTTAAGTGCTATGTAGAGTATGTGGGCAGGAGTACAAACTCCGGGAACGTGTCTTTGGCCAAGGTGGTTTAAGAGAACTCTAAACCGAGAAGCTACCAGCTTGATTTTGAAGCGTTCTGTCTTGCAGCTGCTGCCACCAGACAGCCCAACCACTGCTTTGCAGTGTAGAATACCTGGGACAGTTATCCAGGCCTCTCAGCACCCAGCTCATTAACTGCACCCCGCTGTAAAGGTCAGCCTTGCAGCTTTGGAAGGTCAATCTATTTTTATTGCCTACAACTANACCTGCTCTTCATTTCCCAAGAGTTTTACGTCAGACTGAACCCTGACTGCAGCCCACAGAGCTCTGCGGTGGAAGCAAGCATTTCAGAAAACGTCTCCATTTATAACAAAGAAACTAAACAACTAACAACAAGCCAAACAAAAATCGTCACTGCGAGCTGAGCTCCCTTTCCAGGGTGCTGCCTGAAGAAGGCGACGAGCTCCCGGCCATTTCCCTCTCACTCGGAGGGTTGCCAGCCGAGGAAGAGGAGAGGCTGAGGAGCCCGCAGTCCAGCGACCTACCCTGCTCCAGCCTGAAGAGGGTCTTGTCCAGCTTCTCCATCTCGCCAAGGTGCAGCAGCCGCGTCTCCTTACCGCTCGGCATGGCTGCGCCCGTCCGCCCGGCGCCGCTCCCGCGCCACCAAACTCACTTCAGGCAGGCAGAAGCGATCCCTGCAATCAGGGAAAACAAGACCAAAACCTACAGGTCAGTGGCGACCCCCGGGAGGAGGACGGCTGCTAGGGAACGCCTCACGCCGCCGCTTTCGCTTACATGATCCCCTGGCTCGGGAAGTGTGGAGACGAGGCGCGACAGGACAGGGACGAGGGTGTGAGGGGGCTGTCAGGAGACACCGAGTCCTCACCTGGCCGGGGACCGCCGCCAGCAGCACCCCGGCGCAGCTCCCCGTCCCGGAGCGCGGCCCGGCCCCAAGCCAGAGCCGCGGAGGTGCCCCCGGCTCGACCTGCTCCCGGGGGAGGGGGGGGGGGGGAGCCTGACACCTGTCACTCTCTCCGCTCGCCGCGGTGCTGCCGACAAGCACCGCCAGGCCCCTTATCGCCGCTCTGTCTTCGTGGGAAGCGGTGTCCGCCTCAGCCGACCCACCATACTCACCAGCGGGCCCGCAAAGCGGCGGAGGCACAGCTCCCCGCGGAGGGCGACGGTAGCCGAGGCCGAGAGGAGCCAGGGGCGGGGGCTGGAGCACTCAGTCTGCCCCCTTCTGCTGCGACAGCCACGGGCCGGCCGGGCGGGCAGTCCCTCACGCACTCGCCAGCAGCGGCGACGCGGGCGGTGGGACCGCTTTCTTCCTCCTCTTTCCTCGCCTTTTTTGAAACAAACTTTATTGGTTCCGCCGCGGCCGCGCACGGAGACGGGCGGCGCCGGCGCAGCTCCCGCGAGAGCGCCCGGCCCGCCCCGGCAGCTGTGCGGGGCGGCGGGGCCCGGCCCGGCTGGCTCCGCCTCTCCGCGCCCTGAGGGAAGAGGTTCCGCTCTGCGGAGCCGCTGCGACTTGCAGCTGGCTGAGCTGCTGGCTGAGCTGCTGGCTGGTCTGGGCCCCGGAGCCCCCCAGGGGTCGCAGAGAGGGCGGCCGTAGCCCAGCCAGCGCCTTCGTACGCGGCGTGTGCCTGCCAGCAGGAGAGACCCCGCACCGAGGGGACTGGGGCGTTTGAAACCAAGCTACTCTGGCTTACAGGGCAGCGCTCTGAGGAAGACGCGTCCTTAAAGGCTGCGACGCCTCTGGGCCCAGCCGCTCCTCGCCGTGACGGAAAGGCGGCGGCGGCGCCAAGCTCCCTCAGCGCTCCAGCTCTGCCGCCTCCCTCCACCTCCAGGGGTTCACAGTGCCCGCAGCCAGCTCCTTACCCCTAGGCTGGAACAAACATGATGTCAGCCTGGGTTTAAGTGCTATGTAGAGTATGTGGGCAGGAGTACAAACTCCGGGAACGTGTCTTTGGCCAAGGTGGTTTAAGAGAACTCTAAACCGAGAAGCTACCAGCTTGATTTTGAAGCGTTCTGTCTTGCAGCTGCTGCCACCAGACAGCCCAACCACTGCTTTGCAGTGTAGAATACCTGGGACAGTTATCCAGGCCTCTCAGCACCCAGCTCATTAACTGCACCCCGCTGTAAAGGTCAGCCTTGCAGCTTTGGAAGGTCAATCTATTTTTATTGCCTACAACTATGTTAAAAGCAAAAAAAAAAAAAAAAGTGCTTCTCAATTTACAGCTACTGTTTAGAGTGTTTATTATTTTTCTTTTCAGAGGTATATGTTTTGTGGAACTGAGAGGAGTCTGCAAAACGGTTTAGATAGAACCATTTCCTTCCAGTCATCCTATGCATACCCTTCCAGCGGGGTCTTAGTGCAACACCTGCATCCAAGCATACTGCATTTAAGGGCAGTCTGAAAGCCTTGATACTCAAGGAAACATACACATTTCAAACAGAGTTTATCTTTTGGTAGCCATTTTTTCCCCCTCCCTTTTCCCCTCCACCTTTTCCTTCCTCTGAACATTAAGAATCCCCTCAGGCAGTTCATTACATGTCAGATCACACTCATGTCATATGCCCTTTAAATCAGCATAAGGACTGACTGTAAAGTGTGGAAACTTGGAACACTGACACGACAGCATCTTTTTAATTGCAGAACAATAGGTCCCCAAGTGAAAATTAAACTAGCACAGAGAGAACTTAAGTGAACATCTAAGTAAACTTAGACCCAGATTCCTTTGGTCTGCGCACAGGAGATACAAGACTTCATAAAATTTAAAGTGGTAACACAGTTTTTCCAAATGTTTCACACTCCCAACCTGTAAATTCATGCATTAACACTGTGGCATAGTCCAAATAATAGGAAGCTTCTCAGTTGTTGAATCTGTAGTCTAGTTGTTGTCTTCTAATGGGGAGACCTCATCTGCAAATGCAAACCTGATTTTGGAAGAAAGCTCCTTTTCTTTTAAGCTGTACCTGCACTTGGACAAGACTGCAGTCTTTCCTGGGAGTGAGATCTTTGTAATGCAGTGGCTGAAAAGTGCTGTCCTTAGGGGCTTTTTGTGCCCAGCAGGAATTTACATGTGGGCTTGGAAATCACATTGACAGAATCACAGAATTGTCAGGGTTGGAAGAGACCTCAAGGATCATGCAGTTCCAACCCCCCTGCCATGGACAGGGACACCTCACACTACAGCAGGTTGCCCACAGCCACATCCAGCCTGGCCTTAAAAAAATCCAGGGATGAGGCTTCCACCACTTCCCTGGGCAACCTGTGCCAGTGTCTCACCACATTCATGCTGAAGAACTTCCTAACATCTAATCTAAATCTGTCCTTCATTAGCTTGGATCCATTGGCCCCAAGAAATCCTGAAAGGCCACAAGAAGGTTTCCTCAGAGCCTTCTCTTCTCCAGACTGAACAACCTCAACTCTCTCAGCCTGTCCCCATGGCAGAGCAGCTCCAGCCCTCTGAGCATCCTCGTGGCCCTTCTCTGGACACATTCCACCACCGCCAGATCTTTCCTGTCACAGGGGCTCCAGAACTGGATGCAGTGCTCCAGGTGGGGTCTCACCAGAGCAGCGTCGAGAGGCAGAATCACCTCTCTCACTCTGCTGGCCACACTTCTCTAGATGCAGCCCAGGCTTTGGTTAGCTCTCTGTGCTGCAAGTGTCCACTGGCAGCTCACGTTGAGCTTCTCATCCACCAGGATCCCCAAGTCCTTTTCTTCAGGGCTTCTCTCAAGCCAGTCACTGCCCTGCCTATATTGGCCACTATTGAGGGAAAATGTTGGTCAGAACATTAAAGTAGTCACACATAGCCTATTTATTTTTCCCAGTACCTCCTAAACATGTAAACAGATTGCAATATGCTGATAGGCAGTGAGTACACGGCAGGCTGGAATGAAAATATTTGGATAGGTAAGAAATTAAAATGAGTTGGAGAAGCTTAGGCATTAGTCTGCACAGCTGGCTTTTACCAAATATGTAAGTGCTCTTTAATTACTTGGCAGTGTTGGTCTGACCTTTCAAAGATGAGCATGGAGTCATTGTGAATTTTTGAGACTGCAGAACCATTTCTGGCGTGGTTTTAATCCCACCTTGGTCATTTCTCTACTGTGTGGCCTCAAACAATCAATACTCTCTCTTCTTTAGCTTCTGTATAGATTGACTATCAATTTTTAATAGAAAAAATGTAAAATTTAGTGCATTTGTCTTTAAGGAAGCCCAAATAAAGCTGTTTCTGCAGCCTTCTCCCTTAATTGCTTAAGATAGCTGTTTCTGTGCTTCAGCCATCGTGTTAATTTGACCTTCTGCAAATGTGGTGTGGCAAACATTTTGAGCTATGTGTCCAAATGGTATTTTTGTACCATTTAACTTAGTTAAGTGTAAAAATAAATCCACAGGTACTGGGTCAAGTTTTGCTTTACAAGCAGAGCATGTTGCATCTGCTTGCTGAATCACTATCAGCACATCTATCTTTTGCCAATTCTTCCATTTAACACTATTGAGATAGGCTGAGGTTTAAGACTTCAGAGTATCTCTTCCTACAGGGAACAGAGCAGTGCTTTATCAATCAGAGCTACTCTTCTAGATTTATAGGCCCTCCTCAAAAAACCTAAAACAAAACAGTATTTAAAGGCTGTCTCTTGTACACTCCAGTTTCTTTATGATGCTCCCTCCTGCTGCACCCAAGTGTAGAAAGAATATAATTTTCTTAGGCCATTAAATCACAATTAAATCTTATCTAGACAGCTCAGATGCTAAACAAGTGGTTGCACTTGTTGTATAAAACTGGCATCTGATTTTTAAGTGAAGCAATAACTATATACAAACCCACATAACCTGAGGTTATCTGAAAGCTGATACTGAGGTCTGTGGGCCTGCTCTGTAACATTTCAGCACAGAGTTTAAGCCACAGCAATTCTAACAGCCTACCATGCTGTAATATGTTGTAGAGGGAGAATGTTTCACCAAATGCATGACTACAGTAAGCATTTATTTTAAAAGACAGCTCTCTGATCTTCCTCATTTTCACACCTCTGAGCAAATTTCCACTTTCTCATTACCTAGTCACTTTCAGTCTCAGGCCTCTGTTATCAACCAGCTTTTGCATTCTTGCCACCGAGTTAAACATGAGCAGGGAAGGTGATGCAAGAGTAGTTTGCACTCAAGTGCTACAACACTAAAATTCGAACTTGACAAATCTTTTGCTGTACAGCAATCAGTGCACCTAGTTCAGCAGTTAGAGTTGAATTACCACCAAATACCAATACCAGAAATTCAAAAGTCCTTAATCAGCATCTTACTGATACTGTCAGGTCTTCTGATTCACTGTGAATTTGAGCTTAAGACTATTCAGAAGTAGTTTGCCCATAACGGAGCAGCAGCTCCTACGTGAACTTAGAGGAGCTGCAGGTGGCAGGTTTTGCCCAAGCACTCACTGACTGCTCCACAGCAGCCTGACAAGATACACTTCTGCCTGTGAGTAGGCATGGAAGGAAGCAGTGTGTGGGCCTCACCATACTCATTTCTTCAGGCAGTAACAGACCATGGCACAGCACAACACAAGTAAAAGTGTCAGGAGAAAGGTGACTGCTACCGCACTTGTCTGAGGGGGCNACTGAATTTGGTTCTATAGCAGGGTGCCCAAATGTCTGCTTGTTGAGTGTTGGAATGTTTGCCACCTGTCTAGGCTTCCTGAATTCACCTACCAGGGTTGCAGAGTGCATCTTTAATACAAGATGCTGTGTAAACAAACACCCTGGTACACAACATGATCAGGACAGAAAGGCAGCACACCTTCAGTGATGAGAGCCCACTAAACCCATGTGTTCAGAGACTGGGCACCCTGGTTTCATGATTTCCAAAACATTTTTCCAAATGACATGTTCCTAAGTGATGCACTTTCCAACAGGTAAGAAAGCCCAGAAAACAACCAATCCCCAGCATCCCAAAATGAACCATAATGGTATCTGAGTGACATGAGTGATACCATGTACAGCTTTCAGTGGAAGCCCTACAGACATTTAGAAGCCCTGTTCAGACCCTTGTACACCTTTATAAGACCCTTGCAGACCCCTGGAGACCCTTCGAGACTTTTGAAAGGCACCTACAGACCTCTGCAGTCACCTACAGACCCCTTCACATCTTTAAAAAGTTGCCTGCAGACCCCTACAGAGCTGTACAGACCACTCCAGACCATTAAAATTTCCCTGCTAACACCTACAGACACCAGCAGACAATCTGCAGATCTCTACAGACCCCAACATTCCTCTACAGACCCCTGCAAACACCTACAGACCTGGACTGAGGCCAGTAGACCCCTCCACACCTACAGACTCCTGCAGCACTCTACAGAGCCCTGCAGACCTCTTGTGATCCTGGCAGAAACCTGGGAGACCCCTAGAGACATCTACAGAACTCGGTAGGCCCCTACAGACCCATGCAGAACCCTGCAGAACCCTACAGACCCTGGCACACACCTATGGATCCAGGGAGGGCCCAGAAGACATTTACAGACCCCTAGAGACTCCTGCAGACACCTCCAGACCTAGACAGACATCTGCAGAGCCATGCAGAGCTCTACAGACCCCTCCCCCCCATGAAATGTAACAGACTAGTACAGACCCCTAAAGACCCCTGCAGACACTTCACAAATTCCTGCAGACCCTTAGGGATCCCAGCAGAACCTTGAGGACATCTAAAGACCTCTAGAGACCCCTGCAGCCCCCTACAGTCCTCTACAGATGCCTGGAGACTTCTACAGACCCTGACAGAGCCCTACAGACCCCTGAAGACATCTACAGCCATCTACAGACCCTATGGACCTCGACAGAACATGCAAACCCATGTCTAACCCTGTAGACACCTCTAAAAAGTCCCCCCCCTACAGCTGCAGGAATGGCAGAGCCACTGCCAGCACCCCCCACACCCTGAGCTGCTCCTCACTCCTGCTGCCACACTCCCCAGGGAGCCCAGTGTGTGCCTGCTGGGCTAGGATGAGGCCCCCAGTCAGAGGGCTGTGGGCAGACAAACCCTCCCCAGCTCTCAGCAGCAGCAAGCAGCAACTCACCTGTGCTGAGAAGCCACAGAAGTGGACTATGGGGAAGGCAAAGTTCTTGCAGAAGCAGCAGCAGAGGAACTTGCCCAGGTGAAGGGAGGAGCAGTGCTGGGCACCAGGGCACTGCAGCAACTGCAACGAGCAGAAGGAGCAGGCAGAGGCCAGCACTGCCTGGATGCCCTCCTGCATGCTGATGCCCATTCCAATGTGGGCAGCTGAGTAGAGAAGAGCCACCTGGAGTGAAGAGAGCTCTGCCAGGAGCACAGACATTTAGAAGCCCTCTGCCAACACCTGCAGACTCCTCCTGGCCTGCAAGCTCACACTGTCTGCTCATGCCCAGCTTCTGCCAAGCACCTCCAAGGCCTTTTCCTCAGAGCTGCTTTGTATCAGTGACAGGCAGGCTTGTCCCCACTCAGCCACAGGACCCTGCACTTGCTCTTTTTGAACCTCAGCAGCTTCACCTGGGCCCAGCTCTTCAGCCTGCCCTGGTGTTTCCTGGATGCCATCCTGTCCCTCTGCCTTCTCCACAGCACCATTCAGCTTGGGGCCATCTGCAAAGCTGCTGAGGGTGCCCTTGACCTCACTTGGTACAATCACACTTTAGAGACATGAGACAAAAAAATACTTGAGTGAAAGAGTTCCTTCATGGAATGCATAAATCTTTTCCATAGTTACCAGTCCTGCCTTCATTTTTCAAGTGAACTTCACCACCTGAACTCTAATTTCTAAATCCTAATACAAGTTTCACTGCACTGCTTCTACTGTGGTGCTAACAGAAAGATACACAGCAAGAGAACTCCTCCTGCTCCTGGCCAAACAATTAGCACAAGACATTATTACCACAAAGCCAGGAAGCTGTCTGAAGACAGACCCCTATCAAACCTTGCAGACCTCTTCAGACTCTTACAGACCTCTAAAAGATGCCTGCACATCCCTACAGACCCCAACAGACACCTACAGGCCCCTCCAGAACCTTGCAGGCCTTTAAAAGGTGTCTGCAGACCCCTACAAATGTCTACAGATCCCTCCACACCTCTACAGACCCCTACAGACCTTTACTAGATGTCTGCAGACCCCTACAGATGCCTCCAGACATTTAAGAGATACCTGGAGACCCCTGTACACACCTACAGAGGTCCACAGACCCCTAGAGATCTTTAAAAGGTGCCTACAGACTTCTCCAGAGCCACCCACAACTCTACAGAGCACTAAGGACTGCTGCAGGCACTTGCAGAACTCTACAGGCCTGTAGAGACCCCTGCAAAAATTTACAGACCCCTTCAGAAGATGCCTGCAGATCTCTTGCAAACCCCTGCTGAGCCCTTCACACACCTACACACCTCAACTGATACCTACAGAATTCTACAGACCCCCACTGCCATCTTTAGTTCCCTACAGAGAGCTCTACAGAACCTACAAACCCTTCCAGACCTTTAAAAGGTCCCTTCAGACCCCTGCAAACATGTACATACACCAACAGACACCTACAGACCCCTCCATGCCTCTGCAGACCCCTACAGACCTCTGAATGTTGCCTGCAGACATCTACAGACCCACACAGAAACCTCCAGACACCTACTGAACTCTACAGACCCTTGCAGACCCCTACAGACATTTCAAAGGTGCCTGCAGACACCTACATACCTCTACAGATCCTGACAGAGCTCTACAGAACCTTACAGACACCTCCAGACTTTTAATAGACGCCTGGAGACCCCCTATGGACACCTACCAACCCCTCCAGACCTTTAAAAGATGCCTGCAGACTCCTACAGAGCTTTAATAGGTACCTGCACACCCCTGCATGCCTCTACAGACCTTTAAAATATGCCTGCAGACTCTTAAAGATTCTACAGACCCCAACAGACTCTACATAGCCCTACAGACCCCTTCAGACCTTTAATAAATGCCTGCAGACCACTACACACCCATACAGACCTTTAAACAATGCTTGCAGACCACTACAGATGTCTACAGACCTTGAAAGAATTTTAATAGATGCCTGCAGACCCCACCAGACCCCTCCACACCTTTCAAAGTTGCCTACAGACCTCTACAGAGCCCTGCAGATGTCTAAAGATCCCTGCAGATCCCAATGGACAGCTGTAGAGCCATGCAGATGCTTACAGACCCCTATAGATCCATATGGACCTTTTAGAGACCCTTGCAGGTACATGCAGGCTTGTACAGACACCTTCAGACCTCTGCAGACTCCTATATGCCCCCAGAGGCACCTGCAGAATCCTGTAGGCTTCCACAGACCTTTAAGAGATGCCTACAGATCCATAGAGACCTCTACAGACCCTACACACCTCCACAGACACCTCCAGATCCCTACAGACCCATAGAACCCCCTCTGGATGTTTATAAAAACCTCTGCAGAACCCTCTAGACCCTTCTAGACCTTTAAGAGGCTGCTACAGACACCTCCAGATCCATGCAGACCTTTGCACATCCCTAGCAAACCCTACATACCTTTAAGAGACCCCTACAGACCCACAGAGACATCTACAGACTTCTAGAGACACCTGCAGACACCTAAAGACCTCTTCAGATGCTTGCAGATACTGACAGACCCCTATAGACCTTTAAGAGACCCCTGCAGACCCCTAAAAGGTCCCTTCTGAATCCTTGGGACCCTTGCAGACCCCTAAAAGGTCCCTCCAGACATGTACAGACCCCTACATACCCCGAAACACCTACAAAGACCCCTGTAGATATTAACAGACACCTGCAGACACCTACAGACCCCTAGAGGCCCCTGCAGAACCCCTACAGACCTTTAAGAGAGCCCTACAGACCCACAGAGATCTCAACAGACACCTGCAGACCCCTAAAGACCTCTACAGATCCCTACTGAGCTCTACAGAACCCTGCATGCATTTAAGAGATCCCTGCAGAGGTCTGCGGACCCCTACTGACATGTACAGAAGCCCTACAGACCTCTATAGACCCCTACGGACATTTAAAAGGCACCTACAGACCCCTGCAGACATAGCCAGAGCCCTCAAGAACCCTATAGACCTCTACAGACACCTCCAGACATCTACAGACCTCTACAGACTATTCTGGGCCTTTGAAAGGCAACTACAGAACCCCTGCAGACACCCACAGACTCATACAAACACTTTGAGACTTTAAGCCCCCTCCAGACACTTCCAGACATATACAGAGCCTTACAGAGCCCTGCATACCTCTAAAGACCTCTACAGACTTCTACAAAACCCTGTGGACCCCTACAGGATGCTACAGAAACATCCAGACTTTATCGGACCCCTAGAGACCCCTGCAGAAACCTACAGATCTCTACACACCTTTAAGAGAGTCTTACAGTAACCTGCAGATCTCTAAACACCTCTACAGACCCCTACTGACCTCTATAAAACCCTGCAGAACCACTGAGACTCCTGCAGAAGTCTATGGACCCCTACAGACATGAACAGAAACCCTACAGGCCTCCAGAGACCCCTGCAGGCTTTTAAAAGGCACTTCTAGACCCCTATGACCCCTGCAGAACCCTACAGACATCTACAAACTCCTACAGAACACTACCAACCACTGTAGACACCTATAGACCCCTTTGTGATACCCCATAAAGAACCCGTAGCTGACCCCTAAAGAACCCTGCAGACTCCTGCAGACCTTTAAAAGACATCTAGAGATCCCTAAATTGTGCCTGCAGATCTTTACAGATGTCTACAGACCCTTACAGACATTTACAGACCCCTAGAGACCCCTCTAGAACCCTATAGACCTCTACAGACCTTTAAGGGAGCCCTACAGACCCATAGAGGCCTCTAAAGATCCCTACAGACCTCTATAGAACCCTGCAGGACCAGACAGACCCCTGCAGAAGTCTACAGACCCCTGAAGACCTTTAAAAGGCACCTACAGACCCACACAGACATGTGCAGACCCCTAGAGAACCTTACAGACCTCTATAAACTTCTACAGAACTCTACAAACCCCTCCATACCCCTACACACCTATACAGACCTCTACACCTTTAAAAGTCAACCACAGACACCTGCAGACCTTTAAGATATACCTGCAGACATCTACAGACCCCTCCAGACACATATAGACCCCTACAGACTTATACAGACACCTTCGTACCCCTAAACATTTCTATAGACCCCTCCAGATTTCTACAGACCCCTACAGGATTCTAAAATATACTTGCAGACCTCAAAAGATATCTACAGACCTCTACAGATTTCTACAGACCCCTACATACCCTAAACACCTACACAGACCCCTGCAGATGTTAACACACACCTGCAGACATGTACAGACCCCTAGAGACCCCTCCAGAACCCTATAGACCTCTACAGATCTTTAAGAGAGCCCTACAGACCCACAGAGACCTCAACAGACACCTGCAGACCCCTAAAGACCTCTACGGATCCCTACCAAACTCTATAGAACCCTGCAGGCCTTTAAGAGACCCCTACTGACTTGTACAGAGCCTCTACAGAGCTCTGTAGAGCCCTATGAACACCTACAGAGCCAGACAGACCTGTACAGACACCTACGCACTGCTCAAGATGCCTGCAGACCCCTAACCGCCTTTATAGAACCCTGCACAGATCCCTAACCACCTTTGTAGAACCCTGCACAGACCCCTAACAGACCTGCACAGACCCCTAACCGCCTTTGCAGAACCCTGCACAGACCCCTAACACCTTTATAGAACCCAGCACAGACCCCTAACAGACCCCCACGGGCTTGCAGAGAGCCCTCTGCACTTGCAGGGACCTGCAGACCCCTACAGACTTGTAGAGCCACTGAAGGGAGGAAACACTGCATTCTCTTTCTCCAGGCAGAGAAGCAGCAGTCTCTGTGACAGATCTGCACATGACACTTTTTCATGTTTTGAACAAAGCTCAATTAGTTATTTGAAGAGTTACTACATAGAACACAGAATCACAGAATTGT
>WBNM01014513.1:2004-139865 GCA_013399055.1 Ramphastos sulfuratus | reverse complement strand
GTATTTTATAGTGGTTGTCCTGGTTGACTGATTTTTGCATGATCCCTTACCCTTCTGATCATTATTTAATTTCTCTGCTCCACCTTTGTCCCTGTGTTCTTTCAGTTGTTCGGCAGGGGTCTGATACTTAAGCAGTACCTCCTTAAAATCCTTGGGAGTCTTCCAAGATACTGGAAGTTTCAGCTGATCATGAGGGCTAACATATTTTTGCTCAGTGATCATATTAGTATCCTTATCTTTCTGAGTGGCTTCATGCCTCTTCATTTTGCCGGCAGCTCCCGGGTCGGGGGGAGTAGAGGGGGAAAGAGGCACACATCTCTCATCTCCTAAGACCATATCCTTTAATTCAAATCTTACTTCTTCTTTTTCATCCTGTTCCTTTTTTGTCTCAACAAGCTGTGATGGTTTGGGAGTTACCCACCCCCCCACACTTTATAAAATCACCCAGACTAGACTCAGCCAGCTGGAAGTTAAGGACCGAAGCTCTATTTACATCTTAGCACAATATGCAAGCAGATATATACACAATATACAGGAATATTTACAGAAATATACAAGTTAAAGGTAATACAGAAACACAACACCCCTTCCAGAAATCAGAGTCCCCAGGAGGGGCTCCCAACCACCCTTCCACCTTCTTTCCACTCCTCTACCTTACCCCAGGGTTTGCCTTATGTGCAAGGTGAGTTTGGAGGATTGGCCAGGGGGGTTAGAAGCAGAGTGGTTAGTTAGGTTACACAGCAGAAAGGCCACAAGCTCCCAGAGACACAGAGACAAGACTCTCTGTGTGTCTTATCTATGTTTGTGTTCTTGTTCTTAACACATCTCAGCAAGCCTTTGAGCGAAGTAGGCATCACCACTGTTCTCTTTTCACAGCCTATAGTTTTTTTATTAAAACATTCCAATTAGCCTCAAACCAGCACACAAGGTCCCTATCCCCTTTTGATATAGCAGTCCACAACTGAGTTCCTAGTTTCCGCCACACAGTCACACTAAAGGCAGTACTGCAGGAGGATTCAAATCCTTGTTGTTTACCCCAAATAAGCAATCACGGTAAATCATAGTCCCCTAGTTTTTTCCTCCGGCACTTCAAGAGCGCCTTCCAAGTGCCAAGAACTAGAGTTTATTCCTTAGTTAATTCTCGTCCCATGTTCCCAGTGACTCACCTTTCTCAAGGTGTCAAATGTCAGGACTGGACCAGGCAGACTTCCACTTCTCTGAAGCTTCACTGGGCTCCATCACCAGCTACAATCATCAGTATCTCCTACCTTGTGTAAATCACGTTGCGTGTCACCATGTGTCGCTGTTAGTTGTGACAGGCAAAACAGCAACACAAAATTATATGGACATTGTAGTAGCCAAAGCCGTTTATTGCTATAGCAGCAGTCTGTTTATATGCCACTCTACAAATTGTGGTAACTCTACAAGTTGTGGAATACAATGCTTGGATAAAATATTGGTTTTAGCATTCTTATTGGATAACAGTGAGGTGTTGGCTATCTTGGCACAAACTACTTTCAGTTCTTTGTTCTAAATTTACTATGTGTCTGTACAAATGTTACACAAAGTGAACATACCAGTCTACTATGTTTCTAACCTTAATCTTCCTGCGTCAGGGGTACACAGGGATGCACTCTAGCTGATTCCCTTCCCCGGTTCCCACACTGTGGAATATGGTCCATGATAGGAAAACAGTCACTGTCACCTAAAATTTATAAGAATGCATCTAACTGAAAAGCAGAACAGAAAGTTCCAGGTTTTATTTTGCATGTCTTGCATGTCCAGGCTATCCATCTCACTTTTATGGTCTGTCTGCCTCTTCACTCCTGATATTTTCCTAAGAGCATGCAGGGACAGGGCCAGATAAAAGTCAAATTAATTTCAAACAAAGAGATACTTTCCTTCAGCATTGCTTTTATTTCTCAAAAAAAAAGGAAAGCATTTAGTGAAAAAATCCTTATTAACACTAGAGGCAATGCTTTTGTTCATCATTTATCTGGTACAGAAATTCTTCAGCCTGTTCGTAAGCCAGGAAAGAATATAAGGCTCACTGAATGCATGTTGCTAGTTTTGCCACATTAGTGGTAGACCAGGTAGACTTTTTGATCTAACCTAGTGTGGAAGCTGAATAGTACTTTTGTTTAAGCTGAAGATACATTGAACAGAACAAGGATTCTTAGAGGCTTTATTGTTGTTCTGCAGACTAAGAAATGTATGTCCCAGCTGTTATGCCTTTATAGCCTTCCATGAAATATGAATAAGAATTTGATGTAGCATACTTTAAATGAACATATCTGTATATGCCTTTTGCACATTATATGAAAGCAAGAAAATCTATTCTTGAGGAATAATAACTGCTTTTTGTGTCCATTAGTCACTACTCCCTGTTCTCCTCCTGTTGCATCATGCAGAGAGCATGGCTGGCATCACCTGACCTACATGGTCAATCAGACAGTCCAAAAATCCGTTGGCACACATCACAGACAATCAGCTGGCAAACAATGACTCAGAAATAATGGATTATATGGATTACTTCACAAAACTACTAACTGAGATAAGGGCCAGATTCATTAGGAACATTTACTTATTGGTGTTAAAAACTCAGCTGGGGATTTTTGTGTTTTAAATTAATTGTGCCTGGGGAAGGCTTCCTCGGCTGCTGCATTTGGGTCATAGCAGACTGCTTCTGTATTCTCTTTAGTTTTTACTCATTTTATTGGACTGCGCCTCATTTGGGTCTTTTGACTTCTCTGCTCTCAACAGGCTCTTTGCCTCTCTCCTTTTGATGAGATAAGGGTTGATAAGGGTTTGCAGCTCAGTGGCCTCAAACCACCTGTACTGAAGCTGTCTCTTCAGGCTGGCTGAAGTTTAAATAATTTTTTTTCCCACGACATTCCACCACAAGCCATCTGAATTTACAATTTTTCTCTCTGGGCTCAGCCATACAGGGGAAACTATGCCCAGGCTCTAAGATCTTCTGAAATATCAGTCCTGCTTTTAGGTCAAGAGTTGCACAGCTCAAGATTCAGCTATAAAATACCTACGCACAATTCAATGCCTCATTTCCCTTTTCCTTTGTGAGTCCTTTGGGGGATACAGTGCACTTCTGCACGTAGCTTCTTCTTTAAGTCACACGTCTCCCGCAGCTTATCTCCTCCCTCCTTAGCTGTTTCCATAGTGAAAGTTACCTCATTTCTGCAAAAAAATGGATCCCTCAGCTTTTCTTTTGCTCAAGCTTCCTTGACTTAAAATCAATCTCAGTTACCATTTGTTGGGGACTCTTTTAATTTGCTTCATCAAGTGACCAGTTCCCTACTGGAACAGTCAGTTGGTGACTACTTGGTGAAAGGTCAGCCCTTAGCAAGTTATATCCTGCACCATAGTCTTTTATATTGCCTAAGGAAATGCCTCTGAGCAGTTTCCAAAGTTCGTTGGCCCTTCTCTGCTGGTCCTAGCCAAGTGCAAGCACTTCTGCCATCTTCTGGGGGTTTGCTTCTGTTTGAATCACCCCACAGAGAACATACAACATCCCTTGAAAATGCTACAGTGTAAAACATGAAGAAACCCGAAAATTCTTCAGTTTGGGTAACTTTTGTGTTCTGTGTAGAGAGCTACAGTGTGCCCTCAAGCAGTTGATTAAGACTCAGTCCTTTGAGACTGGTAAAAGTATCAATTTGTTTGAAAGCTTGGTCTGAGGATGAACAGCAACAGTTTTCAGTTTTCAATCTCTGTGACAGCTTTAAGTTAAATTGCAGTGAATGTGTTTTTCACTTTTCCTAAATATGTTTTCACTTCTTTAGTAAACACACACAAAAAGCAGACCAGGCTAGGTTTGATGCAACATTTTTTTTCTTAATTTACCTGTAATAGGACCAACATCCTTGTTTTGCACATGACTGCAGCATTCACTCTGTAAAAGGAAAGAGCTGGCCAAATGACACCCTTGCACCTTCCCATTGATTAATTTACTATAAATTAATGACTTATAGATACATGAGTTGACTTCATAAAACAGTTTCTTTTTCTGAATGGGCATAATTCCCTTATGCTTCAGCCTCACTCATAGGCAAGCTGCTAAATAAATGATTTAGAAAAACATGAGGAAAAAGGGAGCAGCTTATGAGTGGGTGACACTCCCAAGCACTTGCAGCTTTTTCATACCATAGAGACTTTGTCCTTTTTTTTTTCCCCCAAGTCACCTACCACAACTGTTTCAGACAGATGCCCCAATAACCTTTCATATTCCCTCAAGATCATTCATATAGAATACAAAAGCAGCAGTACTCTCAAAGAAATTGAACCCCTTTTTTTCTGTAAAAGCTCACTTCTTGATCTTCTCCAAGGGAATAGAGCATAACTACCAAGCCTCAGTTCCAGATATAGCAAAGATTAACCACTGTGACTAGAAGACACCAGATAAAAGTAGCTTATTTTTCTGTACAACCTAATTTTGTTTCTATATCCTTATATTTATAAATTCTCTTTTGTTAGTATTGACACCATGCAAAAAGTGAATAAAAGGGATATTAGGTCTATCTTCTTGTCCAATTCAGCTCTGAGAAAAACATGAGAGACTTCATAGTTCACCCAATAAAGGATGAATAAGAGGCTTCAATTCCCTCAGATGCCTGTCATTGGATATCAGCTGATTCACTCTGGACAACATTCTCATATAAACAATGCCCTTCTTGCAGCAAATGTTTTGAGACTGTTGATGCCCACAAAGTGGTCAGGACCTCAGCTATGCACTTCTTCTGAAGGATAGTCTCTTGTGTGGCACTGTATCTTCAAATGCTGAGTGGAAGCATTGGTCCATAGTGCCACCTACAGAATAAACATTTCCATTTGATAACAAATTAAGGGGGCCACACATGGATTGCTTCTTACTCTTTTCTCTTTTAGGACCTGTAACTTCATTTGCCATTACTGAAGCTTGGTGAGATGAATCCTGTGACGGGACTATGGTTATTGAAGGCTAGAGGCTGTTTAGAAAGGACAGGCAAAGAAGGAGTAGCAGTCATTGCCCTCTATGGTAATAAATGGATAGAGTGTGAGGAATTTGCCCTAACAAATAGCCACAGGCAGGTTGAAAGCTTATGGGTAAGAATTAGAGACCAAGGTAACAAAGAGGATCTTACAGCTACAGGTTGCCCAATCAAGGGGAGCCTACTGATGAAGTCTTCTTAATCCAGCCAGATAAGGCTTTGCACTTGCAGGCTCTTGACCTGCTGGGAGATTTTACGCACACCAAAATATGCTGGAAAAGTAACATGTTGAGATGTAGGCAATCCAAGAGACTCCTGGAGTCCATTGAGGATAACTTCTTAAGCCAGGTAATAAATGGCCCTACCAGAGAGGATGGAGCTGAACTTGGCAAGGCATGCAAAGAATAACAAAGGCTTCTACAGGTGTGTCAAAGAGAAATGGAAGGTTAAAGGAAGTGTACCCTCCTCTGATGAGCAAGAATTAAAAGTTAGTAACTATGGATGAAGGCTGAGGTGCTCAGCAACTTTTTTATCTCAGTCTTCAGTGGCAACCTCTGTTCTCACACCATGCTAGGTCCTGCACTTGGGTCACATCAACCCTATGCGATGCTACAGGCTTGGGACAGAGTGGCTGGAAAACTGCCTAGCAGAAGAGGACTCGGGGATGTTGGCTGACAGCCTGCAGTGTGCCCAGGTGGCCAAGAAAGCCAACAGCATCCTGACTTGTATCAGGAATAGTGTGGTCAGCAGGAGTAGAGAAATGATCGTGCCCCTGTACTCATCACTGGTGAGGCTGCAGCTTGAGTATGGTGTTCAGTTTTGGGCCCCTCACTAAAAGAAAAACATTGAGGCACTGGAGCATGTCCAGAGAAGGGCAATAGAGCTGGTGAAGGGCTTGGAAAACAGATTTTATGAGCAGTGACTGAGGGAACTGGGATTGTTTAGTCTGGAGAAGAGGAGGCTGAGGGCAGGCTGCACTGCTCTCTGCAACTACCTGAAAGGAGGTTGTAGCAAAGTGAGTGTTGATCTCTTTTCCCTAGTGTTAAGTAATAGAATGAGAGGAAATAGCCTCAAATTGTGCCAAGGGATGTTTAGATTGGATATGAGGAAAAAGTTCTTTATGGAAAGAGTGGCACTTGAACAATCCATCTGAGCTGGTCTGGTAAATTTTAACTGGGGCTGGGAAGTGGGGGAAGTTCCTAGCCCACCACACTATGAGTCTACAAAACCATGGAAAAGTGAACTGACTACCTCTAAAGACGATTAGTTGAAAGCAACTACTTGCACAGTCACAGCATATAAGAGTTTGAGTGTTCCTGTTCTACCAAATATCAGAGTTGCAGAACATTTTAAAGTGATTGTGGAAGATCTAATGGTGAATTAATCAGCATATGATTCCTTCTCCCATAGAGAATAGTACTTGAGTGGGAAATTATTCAAAACAGGCAGAACAGAGTAGATGTTATCAGTCTGACTGTCATTCTGTTCAGTTTGGGGAATCTTAACTGGTCTCTAAGGAAAGAGAAATGACATTCTTTGGCTCACAGTGTGCTGGAAAGGAGTGGTATCTTCAAACGACTGGGCACATGCTGCATTGGTTAGATGGCAGGGAGAAAGAAGAGGTCTCTTAATTAGCAGCCCACTTTCTGAAGTAGCTAACAGTACAAGCTCAGCTGAAAATTTTTGAAAGAGAAGACAAATAACAAACTGGCAAGAGAACTTTTTTACTTCCTCTGTAAGCAGCTACAAGTTACATTTATACTGGATTATCAGTTCTTGCACCTTTTATGTGTGACCTTCTTAACAATAAAGGCCCTGATCAGTTCTTTGGAGTTAACTAATTGGCTTAACATATGGCAAAGCCTAAGTTCAAAACACAGAAGGAAAGGTTGATTAAAAATGCCCTTTATTGCTATAAAACAGAGTGAAGTTGTATATCTCTTCTTATGTACGCCCTTTAGTTTCTGATCCTCTTTAGATTTATGATGGAGTGCTGACTGAACATGATAAATGGGATATAGATACCAGACAATGGAAATATTGCTTGTCAGCCTGCATAATGTGAGAAGCCGCTCAGTCAGTGGAATTGATTCTGGGTTTAAATGTACTTTAAATGTACTTTCTGGGGCTTCTACCCCAACATCCTTTCTTTCATGCCTTTTTCTGAGATGCTATCTTACCGTGAGATACTTGATACATATTTATATCTATCTCTGTTGAAGGAAAATATCTGACTACCTGGTAGTAAGGTCTGTTGAGTTTGCATTTGACTCACATGAAAACCTGCTGTTCGTTTGACCTTTCATCAAGGAAAGCGACACTTTTCTTATAACCCAACTTCCTTAATGGAATTGCAAAGAGTTTTCATATTATAAAGGCCTATGTCCCTAAAGTATTAGAGGATCTTCATTGTGTCTTGGCTAAATATGTATCATTATACTGTGGGAAATGTCACCCAAATACTTCATGTTTGAAATCTATCAGTTGTCTAGTTCTCAGCACTACAGGCAAACAAACCCAAACACATATAAGCAGTGTATTTTCTTAGTTGTGGTATAGGAGTAGGTCAGATAGTTGTTAGATTGTTCTGTTTTGATTTTGGATGGTAACTCTTCCCCTGCTTCTAAGCACATAGTCTAACAACTCTAGAGACAGAGGAGGAGAGATTTAACTGTGATACATTTTTTGGTCACCTATGTATTGGGTGGAAACCATCTGATTCACTTTTACAGAACAGGAATCTGCATTTAAGTCTGAAGTATAGATTCTCTTTACTGTCAAAGGAGAAGAATGGACACCAGTTTATGTATATTGAGTGTAACTGAGCACAATAAATGTCCATCATGATTGGAGGTACCCTAAACAAAGATCCTTTGTCTCCAGGTGCCAGTTCAGCAGGTTGTAGGTCCCATAGGTCCTGCAACACATGTGCACATGGGACATCTGCACTGGTATCTATGTTTAGACCTTTATCTCATTTGATCATAGGGAGAGCATGCAGTGGCTAAGCAGAAACAGATATCTTTATTCAGGACAGTCTTTATTGTGATCATCCTTGATGAGTTTCTTGTCATTTCAGTGATTGCTTAAAACACTGCTTATCTCCATTTGCTAGAAATGGTCACATCTACTGGTCTTGATATTGAAATGTAAATCTAATTGCTCTTGATGAGATGGAGCCTCTTCTAGAAACTCTGCTGAGGGGGAGCTATGAGCTGTATTGGGTTGTACACAGCCAGTAATGTGGAACAGTTCGTGAAAGTGATGTGCAAAGGTACCTGGGAGAGTTGGAGAAGAAGCCAAATCCTATCAAAAAGTGATTGTGACCCAGCTGCCATGGGCCAGACAAGTGACTTGAGTAAACTTGAATCTGAACATGGGTGCAGCAGCAATATGGCCATAGTAGCGGTGCAGGAGATCCTGCTCAGTTTATCAAGATTTTCAGATCATGTTTTCACAGATCATGCCTATCAACATCATCAGAATTCATCAGCAAACATAATTTCTTTCTGGCTCGCAGAACAACTTCCACTTACATGATTGCTTTCTGCATAGATCTTTTGCTCATGGTGAAGGAGGTAGAAGGCAGTTCCCCGAGAGAGATTTTTACCTTTTGCAGGAGACTGCTCTAACTACCAGACTATAAGCTCTGTTGCGACAATTACTTTCCATTGCTCCCTGCAGATGTGTACATCTCTACAGGAAAGCACTGCGGCTTAATTGGATCAAAACCTCCAAGCATGAAAGGAAGAATGCTTTTGTTGCTAAATAGTCAGATCATTAACATAGAGAGGAGTCTTGAGTTAAGTTTTTTTTGCACTAAGGCATGTTACACAATTTACCCAACAACTGAGTAAATGCATAATAATGCAGTATCACAGAATCACAGAATGTCAGGGGCTGGAAGGGACCTCGAAAGATTATCTAGTCCACTCCCCTGCCAGAGCAGGATCACCTATACCAGATCACACAGGAATGTGTCCAGGCAGGTTTTGAATATTTCCAGAGAGGAAGACTCCACAACTCCCCTGGGCAACCTGTTCCAGTGTTCTATCACCCTCACAGGGAAAAAAATTCTCCTTATGTTTAAATGAAACTTCCTATGCCTCAGATTCCACCCACTGCCCCTTGTCTTGTCATCGGGCATCACCAAGAAGAGCCTGGCTCCACCCTCCTGGCACTTGCCTTTTACATACTTATAAATATACATATACATATACATATGCATATGCATATACACTAAGACCTCCTTGCTGTAAAGAGTTTGTCATTCACATCCCTTCAGTCCTGGGTTAAATCCCACAAAGATTTGGAATCATGGACATAAAATTAAATTCAAACATGTATCATGTAGGAATGGAGTGCCCTGATGACAAGAATGGGCATGGCTCTGAATGAGGAAGCCTGAGTTCAAGTCTCCTTTCTGTTTGAGCCAGAATACTGGATTTTTTTCATCCGTTTTGGTGAAGCTATGTCAGTTTTTATGCCACGGAACTAAAAAGAATAATTAACTCACTAAACTTCATAGATACGCCCCTCATACTGGAGGAAAGGGAATGATAATTTGTATTCACCCTGTATTCCAAGGAGTCTGTCTATATATAAGATAGAAGCACATCCTATAACATCTGTAGTTGAACGTCCCATAACATCTGTCTTCAGAAAGCTGATTCTCAGTGCAGCTGTTTCTCATAATTCATTAAGGAAGGAGTCTGGTGCTAATCTTAACCAATAAAAAAGATTTGGATCAATTATGTGGAATTCAGATAATTATACCTCAAACTTACAAACTTACTAGATTTCAAAGGTCCAGGAATGTGAGTGTTTGTGGGGGAAAAAAATTATAAATGTTTGCGGGTTTTTTTTTTCCTTTTTTTGTGTTTTTTTCCCCCCTTTTTAAAAAATAGTTTTCTTTTGTTGTTGTTTGGTTGGTTTTTTCCCCTGTTATTTAGTCTCAACTTGTGCTCAGTTACTGACACACTCCTGGAAACCTCAAAAGTTTATTTCTTTAAATGCCATTTCCAGAATTTGGACATTTCCAAAAGATTTTCCTTCTATCGGAGGAAAAAAAGGCATGCAGAGAGAGGTAGGTTTGAAGAAAATTCCACCACACCCCAGCTCTCAGTGTGCGTATAATTCCCACATTGATGAAATCACAAAATTGCTGTTTTGGTAGTAGATTGTTTCTTTCCCTTCCTTTCTTCTCAGAGTTAAAGTCTTGCACCAACATACAGATAATGTTAGAAGATTATAATCAGGAATACCAAACTAGACCTAAAAATAATAACATGACTTGTAATTAGTGCTTAACAGGTTCCTGTAATTTGCCTTCAGGTTTTCTTTTGTGAGTTTCTTTACAAAGAACTTTCTTGGCAGAGAATGAGTTGACCAATGGCTTCTCATATCCCATAAGAGCAGCCTCAGCACTTAAGCTCATGGAATATTTTCATTATCTCTCTCTCAAAATACCACTGTGATGAGCACTAGGGAAATGATTATTAATCATCTATCAGCAGTAACAGTTTGGTTTTTTTTTCAGTCATTTAGCCACATGAAAATAAGACCACAAAAGTACAAACTTCACCTGGGCAGACTGACCAGTCTTTCATTTTGTTTCTCACAGTCTTTTATAGTGCTTCTCACAGAAATGTAAGTCTTTGGGTAAGTCTTTGGATAAGTTTTTTAAAATGATACTTGGAAGAGCCCAAATCTTTCTTTCAGAGCAAACGTTTAGCTGCCATGAGCTCTGTTACCGCATTCCAGCATGGATGACTAAGGAAACAAAGCAAAAATTTGTATGTATATAACATATTTGTGCCCCAGGGTAGGCGTGAGCTCACTGATCTCTAGCCTCTCTCACTGAGTGAAGGCTCACTAGCACTATTATTAACTGTGGTGCTGTCATTTCTGCATTTGCATAGGAATAATTTGCAAGTTTAACGACAGACCCACTCTCTCCCATGGGCTGAGCTCACTTTGTTGCAGAATTAACACAAGATCTCTTGGTGACTGCAAGGCCTTTCCTTTTTCCTGCTCTCAGCTGCTTGTTGTCTTTAAACTTGATTCTTGCAGCAAACCATTCACGTATTCTAAATTAACAGCAAATCCATTTATAAGCTGATGTCATAAATCACCTTTTAAGGTATTTTATTAGACAAAATATGATTAATTAGGTTTGAGTTCTTTTATTTTTGAGTAATTTGAATACTTATGAACTAAAATTTAAATAATTATAGCCTTCTCAGAATATTTTTAAGAAAGACCTATCAAGTATAAAGTTGCATTTTCAATGCCTCATTTAGCATGCTGCAGGGAAGGAAAAGGAACCTATTAAAATATTTTGTACTAGAGCTTTAGAATTTAAAAGAAAGACCTAAAATTCTGATTACTAATTAAGTTCACATTTAACACAAGTAAAACATGGAGGGTTGTAAGAAAGTTTGAAAAATGAAAAAGCCTACAGAGATCTGTACTTTTTCAGCTATAATTATATTGGTATTTTGGTATTATTATAGTTATTATCTTGCCAATACCCATGACCAAAAAAACACTATTAAATCATCTGAAGTTGATAGTGGTTGCAAATGTATATCTGTGTGTGCAGAAAAATGGGAAAAGTTGTAAAAATATTGAACCAGGTTATGATTTCACATAGTCCCAAATCCTCCAACCACTTAACTGTAGCTACTGCAGCACAAATTTCACCTTGTATCCATGAGCAATTCAACAGAGGTAAACTTGAGAAGGACCTCACTCAAGTCAAGCATGGCTCCCTTCCACTGAAGTCATCTGCCAAAAGCGAGCAAGAGAATGGTTGCAAATTCAAAGTCAGGTAAATATATTGAACACCATAATACTGTCAGGACATTGGCTTGGCTTGCAGCCAATAGCTTGCAGCCCTCTCCACTCACAAGCTGTGAACAATGAATGTCTCTCCTGAGAGATTCTTCAGTGTTGCCCTTGGCTGCAGGAAATGAATAAGAATGAGACTGGCAGAGCTAAGTCTGATACTGGTCACTGTTCCTTGCTTGCAAAATGTATGCAACCATGGACATGTGAGGCCTGGGGGCTGCAGAAATAGCCTAGCCATAATCTAGCTGGTTCCAATGGGGGTGCTCCAATGTTACTTTGATTCAGCTGAGGTGGCAACTGAGCCTGATAAGCGTTGCTACTCAACTGTTTCCATCATTCCTGTTATTGCTGATTTTTGTTAGAGCAAAAATGTTTAATTTACAGAAGAAGATAAAATTAATTCTAAGGTAAGGAATATCACCATGTCATGGAAGGCCAGAATGGGCCTAGTACGTGTCCTGGTTTGTCCAGGCATTATCCCACGGCCCCCTTCCCTCTGCTGGGGGTGGGAGGAAGCAGAGCACAGGGAGAAGACAAAAGGCTTGGAGACACCACCAACTTTGAGGGTCCAAGACTTGCCCAGACTCGTTCTTCCCAAATAAGGGAAAGCAAGCTCCTGACTTCACCTAAATTGGTCAGGTTTGGCAAAGTACCATTCTGACTGGTGAATCTCTGTGGTCAAAGGGGCCATTACATTCGGGCAAACAATAAATAGGCTTTTGCCACATGTCTGCACTGCTTTGCCTGCTCTGCCCTGCCACATTATGCTCTGCTTTGCCTGCAATGACTTTCAAGACACCAAAACAAGTTCCTTCAAGTGTTTGGGTACTGTCTGATATTATTTTGTGAGTAAATATTCAAAACCTCTTTGTAAGAAATTCTGTAACTAGATTCTATTGTGCCTTCTGCTTTAGAAGCAGAAAGGAGCCTCCTGAGTCCCCTAGTAGGCAAGAGGTATAATTGAAGCTAAGAACCTCCTTCCAATTCTAAGTTTAGTGTTTGTGTTTGCTGATTATTTCTTAAGTGTTCTAGGTCGCCTGTTCCCTGTGTGTATAAATACCCGAACTGTGCGTTTCCAACATTGTAAATAAGTTTTCTGGTGAGATTTAATGTTAATAAACATTTCTCAGAGTTATTAACAATCTTGACTTGGATATAAAAATTAATATTGATTATTAATTTTGCATAATTCGTAGCACACCATTTCCCAGAATGGACTATTTTAATAAAAAGACCTTGTAGTGGCCTTCCAGTGTCTGAGGGGGGGCTACAAGAAGGCTGGGGAGGGACTATTTACAAGGTCTTGTAATGACAGGACAAGGGGCAATGAGTTTAAACCAGCAGAGGGAAGATTTAAACTGGATGTTAGGAATAAGTTCTTTACAGTGAGGGTGGTGAAACATTGGAACAGGTTGCCCAGGGAGGTTGTGGATACTCCCTCCCTGGAGGTGTTCAAAGCCAGGTTGGAGGAGGCCTTGAGTGATCTGTACTAGTGGGAGGTGTCCCTGCCTATGGCAGAGTGTTGGAACTGGATGATATTTGAGGTCCCTTCCAACCTTACCATTCTATGATTCTATGATCTTTGAGGTCCTTTCCAATCTAAACCATTCTATGATTCTATGATTTTCCTAGAAAGGCCATTTTTCTATTCACACTTAGACAACAGTGTTAAGGTTCTTACTGAGAACATTATTATGCTTTTAAAAAGATTCAATGACATGAATTAGGGATGAGGAATACTTTAACTACATTATTTGGATAGTGTTGCTGAATTGAAGCTAAAGGCTAACTTGAGCCTGGAGATTAATCTGTAAATGGTCTACGTATTCTATTTCCACGTACTTTCGTGCATCAAGATGTGAATAAACAGAAGTCAGTCAAGAGCAAAACCAGTGGCTTGGGGAAGACAACTCTTCATGATATTATAAGCATTATGCTTTCAGAATGATGCTCCCATAGGGTGTATATAAGCCTGGTGGGATTTAGTTGAGAGTTTGTGCATTCAGGTCAAGCCTAGTTTCATTGACAGATCTTCCACGGTTTCAGTCTTCACTTAACAAAATTGCAGGATGGAATTCCCCTTTACAAACCCACTCTACCAACCTCTAATGAAGAAACCAGGCAAGCTCTGCTGTCCTTTCTGCACATCAGGAGAGCAGGAAAGACCTGTAATGAGGAGTCCATTAGAGTTAAAGGAACATAATAACTGTTCAAGAGCTAATGTTGTTTTAAAAATATGACTTTGAGCAGCTGAGTCTTTGTAAGTGACGAGCAAAATAAGTGAGATTATGTCAATGGACAGTAATATTTGGGTTCTTTCAGAAATGGAGGCCATGTGTGACAGGGTACCTATTTTGCAAACAAAAGGGGGTAAGTTCAGAAATATCTAAGTAAGCAATGGGAGGAGCAGTGCCTACAGCACAACATTTGCCTAGTCTGCTTTTCATTAATGGCCCAAAGAGCACAGTTCAGACTATGTCTTGGAAATAACCCTGTATGGAATTGGAGCAAAGACAAATCTAAAAGTATCTGCAGGTGTCCACTTCCAGTTCAGAAAGAAAATTGTGTCCTGGGCTGCACCAAGAGAAGTGTGGCCAGCAGGCTGAGGGAGGTGATTCTCCTCCTCTACTCCACTTCGGTGAGATCTCATCTTGAATTCTGCATCCAATTTTGCAGCCCCTATTACAAGAAGGATATGGACGTGGTGGAGCATGTCCAGCAAAGTGCCACGAGGATGCTCAGAGGGCTGGAGCACCTCTCCTATGGAGACAGATTGAGAGAGTTGAGGCTGTTCAGTCTGGAGAGGACAAGGCTCTGGGCAGCCCTTACTGTGTCCTTCCAGTATCTGAAGGGGGCCTACAAGAAACTGGGGAGGGACTTGTTAGGATGGCAGGTAGTGATAGGACTGGGGGGAATGGAGCAAAACTGGAAGTGGATAGATTCAGACTGGATGGCAGGAATAAGGTCTTCACCATGAGAGTGATGAGACACTGGAACAGGTTGCCCAGGGAGGTGGTGAAAGCTCCATCCCTGGAAGCGTTTAAGGCCAGGCTGGATGTGGTTCTGAGCAAGCTGATCTAGTGTGAGGAGTCTGTCTGTGGCAGGGGGGTTGGAATTAGATAATCTTCGAGGTTCCTTCCAGGCCTGACAATTCTATGATTCTGTAATTTAATTCTGTAGTTTAATCTCAGTTGTTTGTCTGTGGGTTCCTGCAAGTTTTCTATCCTCCAGGCTGATGCCTGTTCCTGCTTCACTGTGGGGCTTACAATTTGGTGGGATGAGGAAGTGTCTGGAAGATCCTGAGCTAGATGGTTAGGTAGACTGGAGTTGCAGTTATGTGGTACTCACATATATGTTTTCCTGGGCTTTTTTTTTTTTTTTTTTTTTTTTTTTTACCAGCTGAAGGAATCAAGGCTGCCTGGAGGAGCTTTGTGGCCATGAACTGGTACTTTCACTTCATACAAACAGGTCTGTCCCTCCTGTTTCTCTACCTATAGGCATAGGACATGCCAGCCTGACTAAGAATTAGTGTTACCCTTTAACCCTCAGAGCATTTAGTTGTCCTGTCACAGGGCAGGAACTCTAGAGGCCTTAGGCTCTAGAGACATTATGGAGTCTCCATGATCACAAAAGTCACATTTCTGCATACTGCTCATTTCCCTGTAGGCTCTGAGCTCATGCATAACTTGCAAAGTTTGCTCTACCCTGCTACCTTCATGCATACCCCTTAGAAATCTACATCTATTCCTAGCTCGTGGTCACTCCCAGCTGCTACACCAGCACCACAAGTAACTTTATACCTGTAAGAGACATCACCTAAAACTCCTGATCAGATATAATGCATCTGAAATATCAGTACAACTTGAGTGGAAGGTAGACAAAAGCCTGGAGATTTGAGGCAATCTGAGCAGGAAGCATTTTGGCATAGACTGTATATTACTTTTAGCCCCAGAGTCACAGTAAGTAATAGCGTGAGAAGGGTAGAGGAAGGCTGACTTCCCACAATCTGTGGTGACTGGTTGTGTATGAGCCTCAATGTTTCCATCACCTTGGTCAGGGCACCAGAAAAGTCTCTCTGCTCTACTAAAATGAGTTTTTCATTAAATATTTGTGCCCTTTCCATTTCCTATTTGTCCAAAACTGGCCACTGGTTAAAGAGGTCATCAGCCAGACCTAGGGAGGTTCACAGTCTCAAGCAGACAGTGCAATAGCATATAGAATCATAGAATCATAGAATGGTAAGGTTGGAAGGGACCTCAAAGATCATCTAGTTCCAACCCCCTGCCATAGGCAGGGACACTTCCTACTAGTACAGGCCACAGCTTTCTTGAAAATAATGTTAACAAAGTGCTCTTACTATAGTGAGCAACACTCTTAAACTGGTTTCCAGAGGGAAGATTTTAATTTAAGGCTTTTTCTTCCTTAGTGCTAAAAGAAATAATTCCAGCAATATGGTCTGGTTCCCAAGGTGTGAGAAGTCTGGGCAGCTTGTTGTTCTAAATGTGTTTTCCATGGACTACTACCTGCCTGATATTAAGATTTACTTAGAAGGAGACACCATCCCTCATATCCTCTCTGTTCACTCATCTGTCTATTCCAAACATAGCTCAGGGTAAGAATTCTTAAGGTGTTGAGGCTTTTGGTTTTTGAGAAACCCAGGACAAATTCTCTGTGGCCATGTAATGTGCTTGGAAACAAAGTTCTTATTTTTGCAGAACTAGTAGACAGCACATCAGGGTGTAAGACATTTTTCAGTCATATGTGGATAAGAGTTGGCAGGTATTTCCACTTTAAAATCTGCAGGATCTGTCTTTTAGTCTGGTTTCATTAATTCTCTCGAAGAGCCAGTGCCTGCCTGTGGGTAGGGAACCTTCTGTTGCATCAACACTATGGTATATGCTCTCCTTGTTCTTGTTTGTAAGCACCTCCTGCCCCAAGACCTGCTTTATACAATGTTGTTGCATGCTGTTGCATGCTGTTGCAGAGCAGTTTCCTCACTGATATCAGTGCTCATACCAGCCACAGCACTGTGACACCATTTGATGCTTCTCCCTGAAACAAAGGAACTGTGCTCCCCTTGTTGTCATCCATGTTTTGTTGATGTGTCAGCACAAAATCCAGATAACAGCAGATATTTGGGTATTTAAAACACTCAGAGACCATAGAAAAGTGTCATTCTGGATATTAGCCCACAACTGTGGGTTCCATAAAAGCAAAATTAGAGCAAGGGGTGAATTCTGGGGCTCAGATGCCTAGTGCAGCACTGACACTTAAAAAACACATTTTCCACCTGAAGGCCTTCTGGAGGGATCTTTGCCAAAGCTGTTAGCAGCAGAAGGGCACTGGCAGTGCTTTGCTTCACTGAGATTGTCAATACTTCTGGTGGCAAGGGGGGCTTCTAACCTCTCCACGGCCCTTGGCAGTCAAAGCCCTCCTTGCTCTTCCTTGCCAGCCTCTCTACCCTGGAAGCAGGGGAGAAAAGCTTGAGATGGTAAGTAGGGGAGTGACAGTAGGATTTAGGGCAGGCAGCAGACAAGAGTCTCACTACAAGGAGAGTCTAAGGTGGGAAGATAGGGCAGGCATGAGAGGGACAGAAAATGAGCACAGAGGAGCCTGGGGGGATCTGACTGTGAGGAGGAAATGCACAAGATGAGGGAAAAGTGAACAGCTGGAAGGGGAAACCATAGTGGAGAAAACATTTCATAGAATTTTTACCTCAGGGAAGAAGAATTCCCCCAGCACAGAGCAAAACTGGAACAAGTGTAATGAGGAGCAGCTCACGCGCGGTGGTCAGCGGGGCTGACCCAGCCTGCGGCAGGGCAGTGACCACCTGCCAGCTGGCCCCGATATGATCTGCTGCTCTGTCAAATGGCATTTGCAATGTTTACAGCAAGTCACTGAATTGCTAAAGGTTACCTGGGGACTTTTCACACTCATCTGTATGTGCTGCCTGGTGAAGAGCTCTGTTTTCACTTGGTATACCTGTTCTCAAAAGCATGGCATCAGCCTAATGCACAGTTGTGAGCTGCAGAATGTCTCCCTCAATATTAAGTATCTCCACTGATACCGGTACTTTTGTCCTTCTTATCTCATGGCCATTGTAGTGTGCTGATGGCCGCTAGTGACTGCTTGGCTTTTTTTAGTAATTCTGTGACAAAAGCATATACAGGTGAAAGCTGCTGTGCAAAAACCAGCCAAGCACAAAGGGGGAAAGAAATCACATCTCTTCCTGGTGGCAGGGAGTTTCACTGTGATTCATTGTGTGGCTGCTGGGCTCACAGCTCTGTGCTGGTTTTTTTAACTGCTGCAGGCAAAAGCCGGATCAATCTGTTTTAGGTGTTTGTTTCGTTGTCAGTATTCTGTGCTGTCAGTCACAAAAGCAGGGGACAGTCACCCAGAGAAAAACAGATGATAGCAATTTATGGTGTGCCAGATGGGGGGGGGTATGTGATTCAATACTGAGTGGAACTAACTAGAAAGGCCATCAAACAACACGGTATCTACATTTTCCATATGAACATGGTCTGTCAGATCTCTGCCAGCCATAAATATCCACAAGCATGACATTTGCATTTTGGTGCACTTCTTTACCCAAACAGGTATCATTTTACATCTGAGGGTTTCCTGGTGACCAGCACATTTTTTATCTGCCTTACTGAAGCATGGGAGAAAACTCAGCAGAATTTTGACACGAGAGCAGTATCTCCTTTTTTTTCCAGGAGATCACAGCTGACTAGAACAAATTAAATGCTTGTCTTTGTTGCAGGAATTTATGAAGAAAAAAATGATCTTTTGTCTTTAAAATACCTATGAACTCTGGCAAAATAATTTAAAAAAAAAATCTTTTTACATCATACCCCTACAGTGTAAAAGCTAATCTGTCTTCTTTCTGACAGATATAATGGGCTTGGTTTGCTCTTCACACTATTGTTGTGCAAGAGCAAGTCCATTGTTACAGGCAGATTGCCTCCCAACTGACTTATGGAAAGGTAAAAAATCTATGCCCAGGGAGTTGGAGTCAATGGGCTGCCATCATCTGAATCCTGGAAAAGACAGATCCCATTGGTGTGTCTCAGCACTGAAGATGTGACCTTCCTGGTGGGGACCAGCTCTCAAGTTCTTTGATTATTATGACTGCATGACCACCGCCTTCACTGGGTCTTACTGTGGTAGCTCTCCAGCCCAGGAAGATGACAGGAACATGTGGTGGCTCCAGCACAACCGTGGAATCAAGTCTGGCTCTAACACATTTGAATTGTAGCTGGGGTTTCCATCAAGCAGGAAATACCTTCAGATTGTGCCACTTGTGATGGTTGTCCATGAAGGTACTTGCACTGTGTCTTTTGATGCTTGAATGAGTCTGACTAAACTCTGGCTGCCTTTCTCATGGAAACAGTCACTTTGGACACAGTCATTAAAATTTATTAGCATATTACTAAGGTTTGAAGCTCAGGCTTGTTTGGTTTTAATTAGTCTATGATACTCACAGCTCTGAGATTCATCTTGTAAACTTAAATGGAAAGACAGAATACACAGGTGCAAAATATTTATTTATTCTAATTCCTTTTTTCATACACACTGTAAAATCTCAGATTTTAAACCTATTCCTTGGTTGTGGGAGGAGAAAAGAAAGCCCTTAGCTTCCTCATGGCTCTTCAGTTATACTACAAAATCACTCTGTTGCTCAGCTCTGATGCTCACAACACTCCCGTGATGAGTTCCTTTTGCAAACATGCTTATGTCTGACATTGTGTTCCCTGACTCAGTTTATATACATGGAGTCTGATCCAGAAGGCCTTTCAAATCCATGGGAGTTGCTGGTTTGGATTAATTTCTGATCAAGCTTATATCTGACATAACTCAACGTATAAGAGTTTCAGAGCAGAAAAGACTTTGTAGCATGTGCTTACATCATTCTAAGTGTGATAGTGCAATAGAGTATCAAGGCAACCAAGCCTTGGCTGGAAACCTTACCCGGCACAACGACAGGTATAGCAAATGATGCACTGAGAGGAAATTATATGAGAGGGAAAAAAAAAAGCAGCCAGAAAAATATTATTTTCCCCTTGCAGTTCCCTTGAAGCTCTGTAGAAATATAAGCATTGCTGTCAATCAGTGACTGTGGTTTTGTTTTAATCCTTTCCTGTTCTTAGTTTGGAAAGCAAGACTTTTCTTTCCTCCTGAGAAACAATACTTCTGTTTCCCAGGGCTTCTTACTCTCTTTTTCTCCTTCTCCTGTCACCCATCTCCGTTGATTTAATCTTGCACATTTTTTCATGCAGCCAAATACTCCCATAGTCAGACTTTGTCCTCTTGCTCACAAACCCTGCTTTCCCTTCTTTGTAAGTATTCCCTTGTTTCCACTGACACAAAGGCCACTGAAAAAAACACAACTTGTTTCTTCAGTTCCTTCTTTTTCTGTGGCTCCAAGAGGGCTCCTTTTGTGAGGGGGGAAAAAAAGGCAGGAAGGTTAACAAGAGCCAATGATAAGGGCTGTTCACTGACACAGCACCTTAGCTCTGCTGCTGGCATCTACTTGTGCTGAAGAAAGGGAAAGGAGCGCCCTTTGCCCCCTTTCTTTGCCTGCTGGTAGTTTGTTTGCATCCTTACCTGATATTACCTGATATACTCTGTGTCACTAGGATAAAAAATTAAATGGCACTTTCTAAGTTTTGCAAAGAGCAACTCCACATCAGAGAACTCTCTGAAGGCACCAGGAGGAGGAACATATCAGGAAACTACCTGCTTTGCCAGGTTGTGTTGGAGGTCACAGGGCTGGGGCTATCCACCCTCAGCTGACTGTCTCCAGTGTTCCCAATGCATGCATTGCATTGGGAGTCTGGCTAAGCACAGCTCTCAGTGGCTATCTATTCTCCTGCCCATCTGCCTTGGGTAGCTGTGAGGCACAGCAGCAGCAAAGTGATGTGGAAGTCTCAGACTCCTCAAGAGCTCCTTTTTCACCACAGGAAGGAACTTATGCTGTGTTCTTTCAAAGTCCATGAGATCAGTGAAACAGAGAACAAAAGTTTCACCTTGTAGCTGGCTGTGGCACTCTGACCTTTCCAAAACAAGTTCTGTGGACCTCAGGTCCTTAAGGCTGAATAGTGTCAGTGATATTTTGCTTCAGAGATACTGCTTCCCACCATTTGTTATCTAATGACAAAGCAGCCTCAGATCAGTTACTGACCTGCTTTAAATGATGGGCAGTACTGTCATTACCAAGTGGTAACATTAGGATAAAATTTTTTCCTAGCAATTCTTAAAACTAGAAGAGAGTGGGACTGTTGCTGTTTGAGTGCCTGACAATTCAGTAAGCACAAACTGTAGCTGACCACAGGAGTACCCCAGCAACCTTCCCTTCATCAGTCTCCATATTTGAGTGTCACTGTTAAAATGCAACATCTATCAATGGTCAAAATACTTTTCAATATTTGGTATTCTTACAAAATGTCATTGCTTTCACTTGCACAGAGATTTTAAATAGGATTGTGTCCCAAATCTTGCCATCTCTCACTGTCAATCACGATAATTCTGTGAATTTGTATTGCTTACATTTAACTAATTAGAGATGAATTATGGAGACTTGGGTAGTTATATCTGCATTGATGTATAACATTTTCTCGGGCATTGCACTCATTTTTCATATTCTACTTTAGTATCTGACTGGAGTTAATATAACTTTGCATTAGCTAATAAACATACTTCATACAATGATTTGTAGAGGACACCAAAATTCAGGTTGTGAGCTGTAGTAAGTATCCACAGAGGAGCTCTCACTGTCTTCATGAGGGGTGCATATAAAGACACAGAGAAGGATCTTATTTTTCTCATAGTGGTTAGGGGTAGGATCATCTCATCTAAACTACAGCTATCACAGAGTCACAGAATCACAGAATGTCAGGGGCTGGAAGGGACCTCAAAAGACTATCTAGTCCACCCCCCTGCCAGAGCAGGATCCCTTATACCAGATCACACAGGAACGCATCCAGGCAGGTCTTGAATATCTCCAGAGACTTTACAACTCCCCTGAGCAGCCTGTTCCACTGTTCTGTCACCCTCACAGGGAAAAAAAACTATGTGGAACTTTCTATGCCTCAACTTCCACCCATTGCCCCTTGTCCTGTCATTGGGCATCACTGGGAAGAGCCTGGCTCCATGCTCCTGGCACTCACCCTTTACATATTTATAAACATTAATGAGACCACCCCTTAGTCTCCTCTTCTCCAAAGTAAAGAGACTCAGCTCCCTCAGTCTCTCCTTGTAAGCCTGTCACATATCTATGGTAAAAGCATTTACAAAGAAAAGAGTAACCCTAGGTTTCTTTCAGTCAGTTGAGAGTAGAGGTTTTAAAGTGATTGACCTGCTTGTAGCCATCTATTTTAGCACTAAATGATCCCTTCCCCTCAAGAAGTGCCTATTTCTGTACTTTGACTGATCTTTGGATCAGTGTAGGATCAGCTACTGATCCTTTCAGCTACTGAGAGGTAAATGCCTGCATCGCAGGTTTTTGCTTTTGGCCAAATGAATCGGTGGATGTTTTAATTTTTTCTTATTATTGGCTCAGACCCTCATATTACAGTAATAGGTGGTTTGGGGACCATATGCTCACACCAAGGACTATTTCATTTCCATCTCTTTCATCTCTGTCTTTCCTATATTTTCAGTTTCTCTTACCTCTTCTCTGTCTTTCTAAGTCTCTTCCTTTACTCTGCACCAATTTCCAGTATTTTCTTTTTTCCTGAAGTTGTTTCCAATAAAATAATTAATGCAAGCCCTTAAAATATTACTGAGAACTTGAGTGTAGTATTCCAGTAGGAGAAAGGAGAAGTGGGAGAATTCATAGCTCTCAGAACAACTACTGTGTTGGTCAGATCTCAAGACTATCTTCACAGCCAGGAGGAATGGAAATATACACTGTAAAATAAAAACTTAAGCTCTTCAGAACCTGAATGAGTCCTGTACACTACATAAAATGTGCTTCATGCAGACAAATGTATTCCAGGGAAGACCTGTTTCATGTCTTTGCTTGATAATGTCAATATTCTCAGTTGTAGAACATTGCATTCTACTCTTTTTACAGTTAGCTATAGTCTGGGGACATTTATTAATTTCCACTGACTAATGAGGTTACAACCTGGCTTTCTCGACATGCCTAGGAATCAGCTCTGGACCTCAGAATCACAGAATATATCTGGTTGGAACAGGCCTTCAAGATCAACTAGTCCAGCCTTCATCCCGGCATTGAAGGATGAACACTAAACCATGTCCCTAAGAGCCAGGTCCACACGCCGCTTAAACACCTCCAGGGATGGTGACTTCACCATTGCCCTGGGCAGACCATTCTAATGTTTGATAAACCTTTCAGTGAAAAAGTATTTCCTAATGTCCAGCCTAAACCTCCCTATGTGCAGCTTGTAACCATTTCCTCTAGCCCTGTCGCCACCAAGGAGAAAAGGCTGGGCCCCTCCTTGCTCTGACCTCCCTTCAGTTAGTTGCAGAAAGCAGCAAGAAGATGTCCTTTTCTGTCAAAATTAGTAATACTGTCACTATAAAGATATGAAGGTTGTGGGCATCACATTGGTGGGAAGCTTTCCTGGGAGAGGTGTACTGCATACAGGGTTGAAACCATCTGATACACACAAAGATGCAGAAAATCTGCTAAGTAGGGACAGGTAAAAATCCTGATGTTTTCTCTACCTCTCCCAGAGCCAGAGAGATACTCTCTCTGCTGCACTGAGCTTGGCAGTATGAAGCAGCCAGCAGGACCTGTAAGGGTTCTGGGTGGGTGGCTGGAAGGTGCAGGGGCAGGCAGCTGTGGGTTTGCACCCCCATGAAAGAAGAACACTCCTGAGAGCGCTCTCTAAACTGTGTCCCCTGTCCTGGACTATGATGTTCAGGTGAGCAGTAGTGCTCCCTGACATTTTTGGGAGTGGGATCTCCTCTCTCCAAGAACTCTACTTATTTCTCAGGATTGAAGATGCATATTTCTGCCTATGACTTTTTTTCCTGTAAGCATAATGGTTTGTTGCTCTCCTCATTTCCACCAAGATTATGTAAAACCTCCATAGCATTAAGATGTTTATCACCTCACCTTTAAAAATCTTGTTGCTTCCATGTTTATGGTTCAGCTGTTCCCAGCAGAGCCTGACTTTCCTTCTGTTAGTCATCTTCATTTTCCTACCCAGAGAAAAAAAAAAAAAAAAAGCACTCAAACCTCATAAATTCCAGGCTTCTAAAATAATAAAGTTCTATTATTAGTGTTGTCTTCAGTGTAGAATTTATGCATGCATTATGTGCACTGTTCTCTCATCAACAGTAAAAGAACCCAAACGACTCCAGAAGAAGAAATGAAGAACACAAATCATGTGGCCCTTTCTAAGTAAAATTTCCTTTTTAAGTGAAAGAAAACTAAGGGATAGTGTAAGAGTTGCAGTGTTGATCAAAGTTTACTGTAACCCAAGTTTTTCTCACAATTTGCTAGCAAAGTTTTATACTGCAAATTTTTTAATGTGGAATTATAAACAGCTACTCAGCTTCTGGTTAGGCTCACAAAAAATGGTGGGCTGTTTACAGGGGGTAGAGATTTTCTTGAAGTGACTTATCTTTAAATGTAAAGTCAGAGTTTGACATCTTTCAATGAAATCCAAAGAACATGGGAGAAGTTAACTCGACATTGACAAGTCTGAATGGGCAGTACTTAGTCCTTTGAAAAGTCATCTATCTATAATTGAATAGTTTACCTATCAGTCCCTGATCTGCCTCTTGTTACATCAAATCTGTCTCTCAGCCTGTCTCTAACACCCATATTTTCGTTCTACCAAAGCTGAGAATTTACTCAGTACAGAGATCCAACACAAGACCTTTCACACTATGGTAAACCCAATTACTCTGAAAATTCTTCTCTTCCCACATCTCGAATGTTCAGATTGTGATGAAATTGGTTTGCTTGATAATAACAAGTACACTCATTTTACTAGTGCGAGAATAAGAGCTTTTGTCTCTGTCTTATGTATCAGTACACTTACATGAGTCTGCTCAAATTGCTGTTTCCAATATTTAATAAACTATACATTGATCTTTTTTAATATAAATAAGAGTGAGCAGAACAAGACAGGAAGGAATGGGAAAGAAGAATTAAAGAAAGAATTTTGAAATGTGAGATATTTAAGAATTACTGGTAGCAGTGGTTAGGGAGGAAGATACTCTAAACAATAGCATAGAAATTTTGCTTTTGTTACTTATTTTTCTTATTTCTTAAAAAAGCTATTTTATTTAGGAACTTGTTTGGTAATAAGATCAATGGTTTCTATTCGTGCCCCTGTAATTTGCCTTACTTTAATCTGAACTTTTTCCTGTAATTTTCAAATATTGTCTGCATTAAACCATTTTCTTGCTTTTGTGGTAAGCAAAAGTAATTTCTGCTATATGACTAACTGCATACACACTCCAGTGCCACAATTTTTGTCCTGCTTTTCATCTGCAATTCACGGGTGACAAGGGCAAGTGTAGGATCCTGCACCTAAGGAGGAATGACCTCATACAGTAGCATAGATTAGGGGTTCAAGTGCTGGAATGCAGCTCCATGGAGAGGGACCTGAGTATCCTTCTGCACAGCAAGTTAGCCATAAGCCAGCAGTCTCCTCGTGTGGCCAAGAAAGCCAGTGGTGTTCTGGGCTGCATTAAGAAGAGTGGGGCCAGCACTCTGAGGGAGGATCTTCTTCCCCTCTACTCTGCACTTGTGAGGCCACATCTGGAGTATTGTGCCCAGTTCTGGGCTCCCCAGTTCAGAAGAGAGAGGGAACTACTTGAGAAAGGCCAAAGGAGGGCTATGAAGATGGTTAGGGGACAGGAGCATCTGTNGGGCCCCTCAATTCAAGAGAGATGTTGAGGTACTGGAAGGTGTCCAGGGAAGTGTGATGAAGCTGGTGAGGGGCCTGGAGCACAGCCCTGTGAGGAGAGGCTGAGGGAGCTGGGGGTGTTCAGCCTGGAAAAGAGAAGGCTCAGGGGTGACCTCATTGCTCTCTACAACTACCTGAAAGGAGGCTGTAGCCAGGTGGGGGTTGGTCTCTTCTCCCAGGCAACCAGCAACAGAACAAGGGGACACAGTCTCAAGTTGTGCTGGGGGAGGTATAGCCTGGATATTAGGAAAAAGTTCTTGACAGAGAGAGTGATTGGCATGGGAATGGGCTGCCCAGGGAGGTGGTGGAGTCGCTGTCCCTGGAGCTGTTCAAGAAAAGACTGGATCAGGCACTTACTGCCGTGGTCTACTTGATTGGATGGGGCTGGGTGATAGGTTGGACTGGATGATTTTGGAGGTCTCTTCCAACCTGGTTGATTCTATGATTCTATGATCAGGACAAAGAACAACAGGCACAAACTGGATTGCAGGAAGTTCCATAAGGAAAAACTTCTTTACTTCGAGGATGATGGACTAGGCTGCCCAGAGAGCCTGTGGAGGCTCCTTCTCTGGAGATATTCAAAACTCACATGTTCTTGTGCAACTCGTTCTAGATGAACCTGCTGTAGCAAGGCGGTCAGACTAGATGATCTCCAGAGGTCCCTTCCAACCCCTAATATTCTGTGATTCTGTGAATCTGTCAATGAGTTCAAAGTGCTTCTCATAATCTGGGGAAGCATTCAGCATTTGAGGCAGTATGGATCGACCTGCTTCTCTCTCTATGGCAAAGCATTTGCATTTCTTTGCACTTCTATCCAACCAACAAAGAAATCCCTTTTTAACGTTTTGACACCTTCATTTTCAGTCCTGTAAAGCATTAAACTGTTGTCAATGGATGGAAAATATGACACTATTTGAGGACAAACCACATGCATGAAGAGAAAAAAAAATTAAAAGAACAAAGTGGTCACTCTGAGATGATACAGTACACACACATTTCACTTCATGGTAAAACCAGGGCATTGTATTTGCACCAAGGCATTTGTATTGTGCACAGATTAGTACTAAAAAATAGTATAAATCAACTATATTAGCACTTTCACATTTTGGGAATCAAATTCCCATTGCTTTACAGAAGGTATTTTTAACTTCTGTGGTTAAGCTTTAGCTGAATCTTGTTATTGAAGAATGAAGTGGAAAACTGATACCACAGAAAGCTTTACTAATGGGTAATCTGAACTGCAGTGCTCTGTCTCTTTGCAAACCAGGCACTTGACTGCAGCACTGAACTGAGAGCTTAGATCTACCTTGTATTTTTAAAAGAAATATTCCATAAATCCATTTGCTTTAATTGCACAGTATTAAATACCACTGTCTTAAGAATGTGTTTAAGGTTTGCAATGGTACTTTTATGCAAAAATACTTTGTATATCTGTTTTATTTATCTAGACAGACCATTAAAAAAAAAGAACCAAAACATTATTCCTTTAGCAGCAAATATTTTTGGTGGCTAGATTATTTTTTGCATTACTGTAAGCAGTTAAATTCCTGTTATAGCAGTATATACCTTGTGTGCAGGTATTTTTTTTTCCTGTAAGAGATTTTGAGACTGATTCACCCAAGGCCTGATTCAGAGAAGTCCTGAGGATTTCCTGCATGGTGCTGAGCATCCCAGCCAGTTTCAGTAGGAATGAAAGCGGCTAGATTTGGTGCACAGTCCTTCTAAATCCACCAGGAAACGGTGATTGTTTGTTCAAGCTTATTCATATTACAGACGTTTGCTCTGTAATCATTTGCAAATCACCTTGAGAAGTTCTCTACAGAAGTGAACTATTGATGGTGTGGTGAACACATTGCAATAACCCCCCTCCTGGATGTGTGATTCCCTCAGAGTAACCTACCTATGTCAAACATTCTTGCATAATATATGTTGACATGAAAGAGGACTTGGGGAAAAGTTAGGATTTTTTTATAAAGAAATGGATTGGGCATATCCCCCTTGTATTTTCCTATTCTGTTTGTCTCCTTCCCTCTCCTGCCAACACAACATTTTAGACAGGGTCTAAAATTCTGAAGATCACATTGCATATATATATTTTTTTTCCTAGTTCTGTTACCATTATAAAGTATATTTATTTAAATGCTCTCAGAGCACAGCTTTTCCATTAGTATTCACACTACTCTCTGCATAAAAATATTCCTCCAGGAATCGTTGATCTGTTTTGCAAAGAACACAAGAAACCTTGGAATATGAAATCGTGGTATCCTGATGCTAAGTAGCATCATCAAGAGTGACAGTGCTCTGAGTAGCACAAGTGCTTATATTTGAAAGTTGTTTTCCTTCACCAAAACGAAGTGACAAGAGCTAAATGACAGGAAAATAATTTACTTTGATATTTATCTGTAGTCTTGTTCTAAGGAGTCAAGTGAAAGTGAAGAATGAGGGAAAAAGCAATTAAGTTTTCAAGGACTAAAGACGCAAAAGAATAGAAGGAACAGAAAAGTGGATTCTAAACTGGTGATAAAACTTAGGTCACCATATTTTGCAACTCTTGTAAACACTTATCTAGAATATTAGAATCCTTTTTACACACGTAACCACAGCATCAGCAGGTTAGATATCTAAATATCTTGAAGGGTTTCTGAACTCTACTAAGTACTTAAAACTGCTATGAGCTACTAAGCAGAGACAGGCCAAAGTTCACTTTGAAGACACATCTAGCGAAAGAGGCATGGGCAGTTGTATCAGCATTATAAGGAGCTATGCACATTACATTTTCCTGCCTGCAGAAATTGCTTTTGCAACAGGATCATTTGCCATCTCTGGGTGAAATAGAATAGATTCTATTACAATAGATTTTATCTAGAAGTTCAATAGCTTTCATTTGGACATTTTGGTTGACTTAGTGTTCAGTCTGTAATACCCTGTAAGTAGATATCATAGATAATTTTTATTTGCTCAGATACTATCTTAATAGGTTCCTATTATCTACATTTTTAGGTATGAACACATTCTTGCTCTCTCTCTTGCATGGCTGAAACTACATATAAGTAAAACCTTACATATATACATGTAATTTCCTTTTTTACTTCATGGGAGCAAGCCACCACAGACAATTTGTTAATCAATTCATCCACTACAGGATGCAAAAGAGCTTTCAAGAAAAAAAATGCTCCTACTCATTATACAATATGAAGACTCATTTTTAAACAAGTTTGGGTAAAATATTGTGGGATTTCCTGTCACTGAGATAAAAAAGAAAGAAAGTAATCTAATCAGACAAGATGTCAGTGTGAGTTAATTTTAGGCCAGTTGGTAAGACTACATTCATGACAATGATTTATATTTTGGAGTTTTAAAACTGGAAAACATCTGGTACAAGGTGACAATTTGTGAAGAGATGAATTGTAATAAAGCAATATTGTTTGTGGAAAGAACTGTCTTGCTCTGGTGACACTGCAAAAAGATGCAGTAAAACACCGTGTACTACATACACTGGCTTGACCTCCTTTGGTAGAACTCACTGTCAGAATCCCTGCCAGGTACTGGATGAGTTAGTCAAGAAAACTATCTCACATACTCTGCTGCAGACTGGTGCTTTGCACCACTTCTTGCCTTGGCAAACTACTCCTCCATCAGGTCAGGTTCAACCTGGTAAAACCTGGTTCTGACCTGGTAAAACCTCGTCCTTATTTTGTCATCACCCTAATTTTCACAGGTCCTACCTGCTAACTCCTTGCCTTTGCTTACAGAGCTGCTTCAGTGCTCTCCTTGCCCACCTCCAACACTGCAGTACTGCCTGGAGAATATTATGTGCTGCATGATACCACCAAGGGGATTTTCTACATGCAGGTCAGAGCATTGAGACATGAAGGGCACCCTGCCTCATGGATACCGGCTCTGCCTTTTTCCCAGGACATGAAGCAGTTCTAGCAGCCATTTGAGAAAACATGGGAGTCCTGGTTTAATTTGAACTCTGTCTAGGACACAAGAAACAATTAAGATCCTTGCTGTCTTGGATTCTTATGCTGTATGAAGAGTGTAGGGATGTGCACCTGAAGTCTATAAAAAGGTCTGTTTGAACATCCACTATGATACAGAGGATGCTTGGAAGCGAATTGTCTTTGATCTCTTATGTAGATAGCATTATCTTTTCTTTGCATTAGTCTGGCCGATGACAGAGATATCCTTACAAAACCTGTTTACAGCAGGAAGTCTCTATGTAGTAAATATGGTTGCAGGAGTGAAAATAAAGTGGCTTCTGTAGAGAGCTGTTTTTCTGTAGTGTCTAAGCTGCAGAGAGTGCTGAGGTGAGATAGCTCTGTAGTAGTATCTAGATGCTCATCAGCATCTTGTTTTAGTGCTTTAAATAAATTTGGATGGGGTTTATAGGTAACTGTGAGGCAGAACTCATGGGGCCTCTGTTACTCATTAAATACTGAGGACATAGAAGTGTTGCTGATCACGAAAAGGTTCAGTTTACCTCACCTGGTGCCAAATTCAGTAAATCTGTCTCTCTGTGCAAGACAAACAGGAATAAGAGGTTCTGAGTGCTGTGCTCTACATTTTCTTTTACAATCCATAAATTTTTAAGTCTGAATGTTTAGCCAGCTGTGTGTTCCTTCTATACAGCTAGTTGAAGCTGTATGCCATCAGAAGTTCTCCCTGAGATCTGCAATCTCAGTTTGAACTAATCATCTGAGTCAAAGCACTGCTATTTGGGTGTTCTTATTTTTCTTCACTCTTTCATTCCTCCATAATTTTTTGTCTGAAATAGTAATGATGTCAGTGTAACATATCTCCTTCCACATCCTTGACATCTTGTTTAGATCCTTCTTTGGTATAGTGAAATCCCTGAAATTGCAAATGGATCTGATGCTGGCTCATCCATGTTTCAAATCAATCAATTCTGAATAAAGCTGTCTTGAAGTTAGATTAGCCAACAAGGAATTTCTGATTCTGGTATTGATCTGCTATGTAGTGGGAGACTCATGATATCAGTCACCTGTGTTTCTTTTTTCTCATCCATGAGAACAAAACTCTGCAAAGTGTGCTGAGAGTCACAGACATTTCATGAGCATTAAGACTTAGACTATGCTGCCTTTGCTATGTAGTATCTCATCCCACAGCGCAGAATAGATTCATTACTCCTTTAGTGATAAACCATGCAGCATGATGGACTCAAACATAACCTGATTACTGGAACATCAACTTTGGCCCATGTGAATCCATTCTATCTTGCACACAAGCTTTATTTTCAAGCAGCTGAAACGTAAAATTGATAATTTCTCTAAGCCAATCGTAATTCAACAGATCATTAATGACGAATGGCAGAATGCCTCAGCCATCCTTCCAGGCAATACTCCAGATGGAAGTTATTGGATAAAGAACAGGAAGGTTTGGCAGAATGTGAAAAAAGAATAAATTTGCTACACATCACTCATTTTGCCTGACTGCAATAAAGTAATTGTAATAGAATGTTGTCACAGGATAATGGTTTCCTGCTGCTTCAGAAATGCTTTGCAAAACAGATGTTTACTTTCTCTGTGGGAGGCATCGATCCCAGGACAACAATATTTTCTATTAAAGGAGAATTAAGTACTTATAGGTCCAGCAGTACTATTAAAAGATTGTTACAAAAAGTCATATACTGTAATAGGTGAAATGATATGAAATGTATGTGATGTATGTGATATATGCAACTAATCCCCAAGTAGGATTAATTCAAGTTGTCTCTTCCAGCAGCTTCGCGACTACTGTTTTCTCAACAAATGCAGATAGGACAATGCAATGCAAAATGATGAAGTTGTTTTCGTTATTTTAATCTTCCAAGGCTCTGTGAACTGCAGGAAAACAGCATTTGTAAATAAAAATAATTACATATAATGTCTGACGAGAAATGCTTAGTTAATAACAGACAGATAAAAATTCTGAATGCAGAACAAAAAAGTAACACATGGGATTAATGGAAATTAAAGATCATGCATTTTATGTCAGGGTTGAACTCAGTGTTGTAAGTTTTGCTGATTAGCACCAAGATAAAAATTTGAAAACAGGTAAATTTTATAAAACCTTTGTGCATTTCAAAATAATATTCTTAGAAGAGCAAGTATACAATAGAGATTGAAAAAGAAATAAAATATTAATATTTTTTCTGACCTGTCTGCAATATGTGTAGGATATGCATTATACTCTGTTGTAGTAGGACAAAAAAAAATTGTATTTTGGTAAACCTTATACATTTTATAGAGACTTCTGCTGTTCACCTAGTAATGTGCCAATTGTAAAGTTGGGCTGATGAGACATGTTTAAAAGAAGAACATTTGTTCTCTCATGTGCTGTATCTCTCTATGTCTACGTGTTATAAAAGGCATTTGACTGTCAGATGAAGAAAGCCTCTGTGGTATTTAGCTTTTGCCAAGGCTCTATCTGGATCAGGAGGAATAAAATGAGAATAATTAACCAGGGATTGAATGACTTGTTGGCTCATAAGACTTACCTCCAGGACCTGCATCATCTCAGATCTTTCTGATATCCAGATATAATAAGATATCTTACAGTATTTGGTTCTTTTCCAGGTAATGCCTCTATCCAATTCCATGTATTTTACATTATGAATCCTATACAGACTTGAGTATGCAGACTATTAACATCTTTGTAGCTGGACTAGGCAGGTATCAGGCTTGCTTCCACAAGTTTTACAGATTGGTGCTGAGCAAAATAACCATTGAATAGCAAGTCTGAGTCTAGGTTTACTCAAAGTGCTGCTCCAGCTGGAGCAATAGAGGACTTTCAGAGCTAATTGCATTTTTTACCAAGTGGCGAACTTCATCACCTAGATAATGAAAGAAAATGTCTTTTGTGTTCTTAAGAAGAGTTGGTTTGGCATATGTGTGCATTCATTTATAATAATCCTGACCTCAAAAACAGTGACTGAAGCAAAAAAATTCTTTTTGTATTTCAGGGTCATCATATTACAGAGATAAAAGTCATATGGCCATGAGTGGCATGAAAAAGCAATTTTTAATTCTGCAAGGGTAACTCTGTGAAATACTAAGTTGCATTGGGAAGTGCTACTTTAAACTCTAAGAGGAAACTGAAGACTTAAAAAAGTGCCAGTTTTGTCATCTTGAAACCATTTTCCCTTGTGCTGAATAAAATGCAAATATGTCTACAAGCAAATTGCTTACCCTAAAGCTGAAATACTGCACATGGAACCAGTTGACACTTTGGTATTTTAGCATTTTAGACTTATAAATATGTATGTGCATTTTCAACACTAAACTGTGTGGCTTTTACCCAGTTGGCAGTCACTGAATCAGCCAAGAAACCAGTGGAAGTTTTCTTCCATAGAGGACTGTATGATATGGTCTACAAGAAGGAAGTTAAATGGAAACTGAAGCATATGAACAAAGATAACGTCTTAACATAGAGTATTCTGTGATAATGATAATATTTAGTACATTCCAGACCCCTTAATTCCTCAGCCTCCTCAAAGCCAGGAGGGCAGGCAAGGGATTGTGCAGTATGTCTCAGTCTGTTTAAATGAGGATTTCTTTAAAGGAAAGAAGGAAAAGGCAGGGTAACTGTCCCATCCCTCTGCATTCAGGTACTGTTGCAGGGAATATTTTTATTCCCTAGAGAAGGGCAGACAGAGGAGGACAATGGATCTGGAGGTTCACCTGAGAATGAAGGTGAAATCATGTCTGACTCCTGTCCTAGGGCTGTTGAGGACATCACTAGGATTGAAAAAAAAACAAAGCCTTTGCATCTCACATGCAATAATTAAGGCAACAGAAGGCAGTATGGAGCACTCCAGCTTTATTATACATTGTTTCAAGCCATGGGCTTCAACCCTCCATGAAATTAAAAAATCCAGTAAGACTAATGGAGATTCATTGATTCTTACTCCATGTATATTTCGCTAGAAAACAAAGCAAAACAACCCACAAACAAACAAACAACAACAACAAAAGAAACTGTGTGAGCCAAGACAAACCAAGGGTGATCACACTGAAAGCAATACTCTGGCAAGGACTACTGTGCCCTAGTTAAAAGCAGCAAGCTCAGCCACAAACCTGTGCTCCTTCTGAAAGCAGACACTTTACGTGCTGCCTAGGGCCGTGCTCAAAAGCTCCTTCATACCTATGGGAACCTATCTAGTCCCCCCAGTGGTTTCTTGTTTAGGCTGCACTCAGGTATTTAACAGGGTAAGGGTGTAAAATGTATGCTGTAATATAGGGGAAAGGTAGAGTAGCATCTATGCTTGAAATTGTTGTCTTTCAGAGTAAGTTTTGCTTAAGTGAGGATACAATGGCAAGCTGTCTTCCATGATGATAGGGTGAACAGCTCAGATGACACTTCTGCAGAGGACTACATGTGGGCTATCTCTATTGCCATGAACCTCCCAACGTGTCTTTAAACTTACTGCATGGGTAGGGAAAGTTGAGAAGGAAACACGTTACATTGTCTTCAAAGGTATCACCCTGTATGCAAGTCCCTCTGTTTTGTGCCCTCCACACCCCCTCCCTTCTCCTTTTGCAACGCTGTGGCACAGGACTGCTACCTGAGAATGAGTTTAGTTCCTTCTTTTGTTTGGACAAGACCTGCAACGTGACCAAGAGCAGCGCTCGCACGAAGACGAGAATAACTTTTGTCTGCCCAAACTACTGGCAGCATCAAACCCTACCAGCTCTTGCTATGATTTCTTTTCTAAGCTTCAGCTTCCCGAAAGCCATTCGCAAAAGTTCGCCGGCTGTACGCGGCTGGATAGAGGCTGAGGACCGCCGCCTCCAGTCGTTCTCCCGGGCCGCGGCGGCCGCGGGGAGCTGTCCAGCACCACGAGGGCCCGACGGCGGCGCGGGCCGGGGTGGCTGCAGCGGGAGCCCTCGGTGCTTCTCCCGGTGCTCCCTCAGCGCCCTGCGCGGGCACCACCGCTCCCTGCGGGGCCGTGGGAGGATATTAGATCGTTTCCCCGCTCCCTTCTCGCCAGGGTCCAAAACACAGGGAGGAGAGCCGAGCCAGTGGCGGGGAGCCGTCGACACGCCCCGCCGATGCTTGTGGCCGGCAGCATCACCCCGCCGGCGAGGGGCAGCGCGGCCAGGCGGCGGCCACGGGCCGCAGCTAGCGGGGCTGAGCGCGACAGGCGGCGAGCAGGGCGGGGGGACGCGGGAGGAGGGGAAAAGGGCTCCAAACAACACGTGACTCCGGCGGAGCAGCGAGGGAGCCGGGGGAGGGGAGAGCGAGGGCGGGCGGCCGAGGCAGAGGAGGGCAGCTGCCGCCGCCGCTTTAAAGCCCCTCGGCGCGGCGCCGCGNAAGATCTCCTCGGAGTCCTTCAGCTCGCTGGGCTCGGACTGCCCGGAGACCAGCCCCGAGGAGGAGGGCGAGTGTCCCCTGTCCCGCCTCTGCTGGAATGGCAGCCGCAGCCCCCCCGGCCCCGCCGACACCCCCTTCGCCGCCGCAGCTGCCGCTGCGGCCAGCGCTGGGGCTCGCCGCGCTCCGCGCCGCCGGCGGGTCAACCTGGACTCGCTGGGCGAGAGCATCCGCCGCCTGACGGCCCCCGCGGTGAGTGTGCCGCGACCGGCCCCGGTCCCCCCTGCACCGCGCAGACCCCGGGCAGCTGCTGGCGGCTGCTCCGCAGGCTCGGGTCGGTCTCAGAAAGGAGGCGGCGGTGCCCGCGCCCTCCTCCCGGGCATCCCCGCGGGTAGCCTGAGCCCCCTGCCTTTTCCTGCCCGCACGAGCTGTGGGTTCCAGCCCCGTAGACATGCGGAAGTAAAGATCTCGGCAGCCCAGTGTTGGAAATCGAGTCGAGAGGCACAACGACGCGGAGCTGCCTCCCGATTTGTCTGGGTTGATCGTTTTCGTCGACTTCCTCCCTGTATTAAACCTGTAAATTAATGAAGTGCTGATCGCTAACCGGCAGTAGCTACGCTTTTTAATAAAAAGCAGGGCATGCACATTTCTTCCTTCACTGCGGAGATGTGAACTTTATAAGGTTTTTCCGTAGTGAACAAGGTGGGGAGAAAAAAAAAAAAGTTTCCACTTTGTGTTGAGGAATCTTTCAGCAACAGATTTCCCTGTCTCTCCCAGATGCGCCAGCATTCCTGGGAGATAAGTTGCTTCAAAAGTGTACAGTGAAATCCATGACTTGTGATTATCTGGATAGCTACACTTGTAGTTGAGGAGCAATGAAGCATTGCTTATGTTAACACAGGGAGTGAATTTGGGTACAACCCGTAACGTATGCTGTTACCGCTTTGTAAGGCTGAGATAGGCGGCTCAGGAATTCTAGTTGATTCACAGAAAATAGAAGGTTTTTCTCTAGCTTTTCCGGATGATTGTTCTGTGACCATCACTACATTTTCCTCGTAAAGTTTCAGCTGCAACTGAATGCTTGTTTGGTCTTAGATATTTTAATCTCTTAAAGTACAAAACATTAATTGCAGCAAGTAGTCTTAATCTGTGAGATAATGCTTATCTGGTGTTGTGGCATTGGCTCGTGTTTTTGCGTACTGTTACTCACCTTTGGAAATTCCTTATGAGTCCCACAACCATCAGCTATCCACTGCTTTGTTTTCATCATCCTCTTTCCTTTTTTTTTTTTTTTTTTTTTTTTTTTTTNTTTTTTTTTTTTTTGTGCTTATTGAACTGCCTGGGTGGAAGTAGACAAGCTGTTTAGTGGGAGAAGTTAGCAGTGCATCCCATAGCTAATGGTCATCCAGTTAAGACTTTTCTTTCTCATTGATTTTTTTTTTTCCCCTCTACGCTGAGAATCTAGTCTTGTAATACTGATATTAATAGATGGTATCTCTGGTGACCTGTCTTGTTTTAGTAAAAAGGAAAAAAGCTATTTAATTTGATAATAATACAACGGTATAATTGGAGCATGTGTTACTCAAAATATTTGAAGTATGCTGAAGTAACTCAGTGCAGTATTTTTAGATAACCTTAGTATTTGTATTTTCCCAGCTTTGACTGTTCCCTCTTGTATTGAGTTGCTCTAAAAGATGATTACGATTTCACAGCTTGGATAAATTGTTGAATTTACTTTTAAAATACTCATGTTCTTTGAATTAAGAGACAGGGGAAACACTGGCAGGTCTTATAGTCACCTTTCCTTCATGCTATCAGAGAAATTTAAGAATGCAAAAATTTTATCCAACCTGGATTTGATGTCCTAAACTACATTTTCCATGGCTTTTTGGGCAGATAATTATAGAATCCTTATTACTAAAAAGCTGTGGTTTAAAAACAGTTCAATATGTGGTACATACTGCTTAAAATTTGCTTTTTTATCTTGGCATCATAACTAGTGCTTCACTCTCATCTTACGCATTTTGGCATAAATTGATGTCATTAAGTGCCAAAAGTAATGCTGTCACATTGTCACACATACACACACAGTGTAAGAGAAGGATTGAATCCCCATCTCGATTTTTCACTCCAGGAAATCACTATTCAGGTGAATTGTTACTTTGGTGCATTCTTTTCTTACTGAGGTTCTTGTTTGTAGATACGGAATATGTGTCTTCTTCCAATGAGCCCAGCTACCATTTATCTAACACTTTGATTAATTTTGCACATCTGCTAATACAAATCAAGAATAACTTTAATTAGAAGTTAAAAAAAATACTTTGCCTTTTAAAATTAGTGTCAAATGGGATTAGTTTCCATTATTTGCAAAATTAAACAGCAAGTCTGAAGAGTACACTGACATATGTTCTTTCTGAACAAAAAGCTTTAATAATTTTGTACAGATGTAGATAAGTCTTCATTCCATACTATAGATGTGAGTCTCTGTTAAGTTTATAAATACACACTTATGTATGTCCAAATGTTTATGAGTGTGTATACTATACATATTGTTTGCAATGGCTTAATGTTTTCCTTTCCAACATGAATGCTGCAGCAATTTGTCCCCACCCCAGTGCTGGAGGGTGCCACAGGTTTGTTATGTTTATACTTAGACTTAATTTTGTGCTTCCCTTGGGTGATGGGTGGGATTGAAGTGCTGAGTAATTTTTTTTTGTTGTTGTTGTTTTGGTGTGTTTTCACTGAAGGAAAAAAAAAAATCTCTGTGTGTTTAATAGTGTTGTGGCATGCAGAGAGGTCTCTGGGATGATGTTTTGGTGTGGCAGTAGCAGGGGCTACCAAGAGCTGCTCTGGGGATGTGGAGAGCCTCAAACTGAGCAGGAAGGAGCATCCAAAAGTGGAAGGAGCTGAGCAAGAGCTCTGTCTGTGGGGCAGAGTAGCAAGAACACTGTGCAAGCAGGCTAGGTGTAAAAATGTACATGAAAATGATAACTCGTGCTGTGCAGTGTTACTACCTTTGTGCAAACCATCAATGGAGTTTCTGTAGAGTGAAATGCGGTAGTGCAGTATTTGATGTACTTTATCTAAAACGTAGTGAAAAGAAGTTCCTGTGTTTTGTATTGCTTTTAATCAAATTTCAGCTCAAGCTTAGCTGAGTGTGATCTTGCACGAATAGCACTTTTTGTGGAACTGTAGGAAAAAGTTAAGCAAACCTTGCTGTACTGCAGAGTTTAATCCACCCTTTTATGTTTGCTCTTACAGAACAGCTTCTAGACCTTTACAGCACACATGATATCCCAACTTTTCTCTTAAATACATTTGTAGAGATTTTCCTGTGGTTGTTATACTAGAGGATGCAGCGGTCTCATCATCAATCACCACAGGGTTAGTTTGTCTTCCTGTGGGTTTGTTTCCTGATGTAGCTGGATGGTTGAAGAGTGGACACTGTTCATATGGAACCTGCTTATCCCAAACCCTGTCTTCTCTGACAGCCAGAACTGGAAGGATGAAGGAGCTCCCCTCCAACCAAAATAGCTGCATATTTAGGAGAAAAGTGTGTGATAATGAGGAAGAAAACCAGACCCCTGTATGTACCCTGCTACTGGTATTCATGAGTAGGATGTGCTGGGGAAGGTCAGGAACGCAGGGTGCATCAGTTAGGAAGGCAGAGCAGCGGCAATGCAAGAGAGGCATCTTTTTGTCACTGTTGCATTCCAACAGACTAACCGTACATACACTGAATATCACATTGAATTGGTGCTCTGTTGCCCCTGAAGTTTTTCTCAGAAGCAGGAGCACTGACAGCAGGAAGGTTGAGGCTCTTCCAGTGCAGCCCAAAGAGATGGGGGAACTGTGCCCAAACTGGGACTGCACACAGCAGCCGAGTGTGAAGGTGATGGCTTATGGGACCAAACTTAGCTGTTCAGTGCAGTAAACTCCAGGCATTGCACACACTCAGCCGTTCTGAGCCGTTTAGCTCACAAGATCATGGCCAAGTGTGCTCCATGATTATTGCCCCACGCCTGGTCCTGCCCTTTGTCCTTGTGATGTCCCTACGAAGCTGAGCCCGTAATTGTATAGGCAGCTCCTGTTCACTCTAACGTGTTCCTAAATCATTTTCCTGACTCGTCAAAGATGTCCCTTTTGTCTGCTTCTGCTGAACTACCATCAAAAGTTGTTTAGTTACCTACTCTCTCAGACAAATTTGGAGCTGGATCCAGTTGCTGTCAAAACTAATAGACGCCTTTCTCACTCACCTGACTTCAGGGTGTTGGAGTTAAATAATAAAAAGCAGGGAACCCGGTAGGGACATTGATTTATGACTTGACTTCTAAGAAATAAACGGCAGTAATTATATGTATATCACAAGCAAATTCAACAATGTGTTTTTCTTGTGATTCCAGCTTTGTTGTATTGTTCCATTTTAGAGGATTAGTTTTACACCCACAATGACATAATTTTTGATTAATTATAACTAGAGGTGATGATACTATGTGCTGTTCATTATTAACATAAATTTTTTTCTGCCTGTAAGAGCCCTGCTATATGGGAATGGTATCCTTGCACCAGTGGGCACAGTTTTATTCTGTAGAAATGCGATTTAGTATCTTACTGAATTCCAGTTCCTTGCAGCAATTTTCACATTTGTTCCAGTTCTATCTTGACTTGTATCCAATACTAGGTTGCAAATAGAATCAAAATCAGAAAAAAAAAAGTCACTGATTTGAAAAGTCAAATGCTCTGCTGCCATTTAAGGGCCATGTACTAGCTTAAAGGAGCTGTGAATGGCTGAGGGTGTATTCAGAGGAGATTGTGTACCCCAAAGTGCTGTACTGATCTTTTTGGATTTACAGCATGACACAGCATTAAACTGACTTACTTACATTTCCATTTGATTTTATTTTCTGAATGGCCTGTGTAATGTATCTCTTGAACTGTAAACATTATTAAGTGAAAATCACTTCTGCTGTACTGCTGTGTTCATTCAGAATTATTCCTGCTATTCTTTAAAGGCCTAGTTGAAGACACATTAAAGTAAGAACATCTTTTTCCTGTTTAAGTTTAGAAGCTGCTACTGGCTGTTGCCAAATAGTCTGAATTTAAGAATTGTCTTTATGAATACAACCTGTTTCCTGACAGTGGTAGAAAAGTGAACCTAAAGGCAGTTGTTTAGGTTAATGTGTAGGCTATTACTTATGTCACAGAACTGCTGTAACTTCAGATTGCTTAATTGCAAGTGAATCCTCCAGTGAGCGGAGGTGGGGTTTTGATGGAGAAGTTGCAATACAGCAGCTCAAATTGAACCTGGCTCTGTCATAAACATCTACAATTTACACTCAAGAAATAACTATTTTTTTCAGTAGCAATAACTAGTTATTGTCACTGTTGAGAGAGTTAACAAACTGATTTTTACCTGAGATTTTGAAAAAAATTTGCAAAAGTGTTCTGAGCTCCTTATGACTCACATTAACCCATCAGGTGTATCTAAGCTGTGCTGCTGCAGGAACAACTTCTGTCTTTCTGAATAAAGTAAGGCAGTGTCAAATGTTAACTGTATCAGCAGCCCGAGTTTATTCACTTAGTAGCTGAGGCTGGATGAGCTTTATGTGAGTGACATTCTTCTCAGAAATGAGGGTGTGAAGGAAGAAAGCACAAAAAGGGTGAAGAAAGGCACATCTCATGATAAAATCTTTAATTTCTAATTCCAGCAGGGAAACAGGATGAATTCTTCTGAAGTATCTTTCAACGTAACAGAGAGAAAAGCCGTTAGTGCACAAGGTCAAAGGAGCAGTCTATAGGCAGTCCATCTGCTATTTCATAGCATGGAGCAGAGCTGTAGTGTCTTAAACGCAAACATTCTGGAAAACATTATCAGTATGAGCACCATGGTGGATTTTTGTTTGTCTTGTTCGGTAAGTTTAACATCTCATGCAAGGGAACTTCACCCTCATCAAATAAAACATTTTAAAAAATCGGTTTAGCTTCCCTGGAGAGCCTGAAGCATTGTATTGACCTTGATGAAATTAGTTTGAGGGTGAGTTTGAATGAATGTTTGACTTCTGATGTTTAGACTGATCATAGTAATTGTTGCTTGCTTTCATTGCGTAGTTCCAGGCTGAAATCTTGACTTCTCTGCAGTGCATTTTAAAAAATGTGTTCTGGAAACAGTCGTACATTGCAGGCATCTTTGCTGCCTGAAAGCAGACAGTGTGTTCCCACTGGGGATCAGTTCTGCCCACAGGCAGGTTTCAGCTGCTGTATGACAAACCAGAGTGTGGCAGCACCGGTGTTGATCCCACAAAAATTGATTTTGGTTGTTTTACACTTGCCTACCTCCCTTCTGACCCAAGTGTCCAGGTGTAAATAATAGAGGAAGACTTCGTGAAGTGAAAGGGAATATTATGGTCATCAGTGTATGCCCCTAAATAGCAATGTGCAGTCACGACTACATCAGAATGGGAGTGAATGCCCTTTATTTGCAACTTTTTGAGGGGAGACGATTGCCACTTCACAACAGTCCAGTGTACTTAAAATGTTAACCCGGGAAAGAACCCTCTCTTTCTACTTCTAGTGTTACTGCTAAAGGCTATTATTAAACACTTTAAGTAAAAGAAATCATTTAATCTTATACCCAAATTCATTCTAGATGTGTCTGCTTGCTAGCTCGCAAAGTTTTGAAATGAAGACAAATATCTACAGTTTGTCTATAGGTCTCAGAGGGATAAGCATCTTTGTGGTTCTGCACATGAAATTACATCTAGTTACACTGAGGAAACTGGGTTTGTTATATCCCAGCAGAAGAAATTCTTTGTGAAGGACTGATACATAAAGCTGTTAATTTCGTATCTGTCTGCTAGGGTAGCACTGATAATTTTGTGTGGTAGATGTGAGTTGCATTAAAGATGAATGGGTAGCATTAGCACTAGATCATCTGTTCTCACCTACTGGATACATTCTTTCTGCAGCACAGAACAGATCTATCCATTCCAGACATGGCTGAAATTCGAAGACGAACAAAGTGATTCCAGCCAGTATTATAATGGATAGCACTCTGAGATATTTATCCTTCACTGTCAAGGAATTAGACTAGATGATCTAATAGGCAATTTCCATCTGTAATGTCTGTGATTCTTCTAGTTGAAAGGTAGCTGGGGATGCAGGAGTTATAATTTCTAATTATTATTTAGCTCTGTTTTATTTCTTCAGTGTTAGCGTTGTTACTGCCATGAAATAGTATGGGGTAAAATTCTTTGTGTCGATGCTATTTATTAAATTCAGGTATTTTCTCTAATGTGCTGAAGTATTTCTCTGTGAAGAGTACCCCAGTGTGCATGAACTAAGGATCAGAATAGTCTCAGGTTTAGATGAGTGGTACTAAGCTCAGGTGTTGCACCCTTGCTCAGTCTTCTCTGGATTATTGAGCTGTTATAGGACAGTTTGTTTTGCCTCCTGCTGTCAGTCATTCTGCTCTGGATCTCAAATCAGTCCTACCCTGGGCATTCTGCATCTTCCTCTCTTGATACCAAATCTGGTGCTAGTCACAGAGGTCTGCAAGCAGTTACTGCTTATCCATATCAGAGACTTCTGGAATCGGGAGGCTGATTTTGATGATGAAAAAAGAATAACAGTTACAGAGAAAAAAGTGCACACAAAAGGTTTAGAATCTAGAGAGTAAAAATATTTTTTTCCTGATTATATTATCAAAGGCACTATTAAACTACCAGAGATGGTTTGAAAAAAAATTAAAATGATTGCTTATATTGAGGCTCTGCTTCTCCATTTCTGATTTGTTTGTTCTTTTTCATTCCATTCTTCAGCTATTGGGAAGGAGGCAGGGAGAGATCCTGGCTGTGCAGGACCTGAAACAACCTGCTAGGGAACTTTGCTTCTCCTTGCATCATCAGAGAATTCTTGGATGCCAAAGGAACCTTCCTCTTCCTTTTCAGTTCTGTTTTTCTTCAGTAGCAATTACTTAGGTTAGAGAACTGCTGTAACTTCAGATTGCTTAATTGCCACTCTTGGCATTTGGGTATGTTGATAGATGTTTGTCTTTAGCTGTAGCCTTGATTCTTTGTTTACAGCCCCTTCAACATCAATATTTTGGTGACTGGAAGGACAGGAAAAGAACAGTTTTCCACTGCTTTCATGACCGTGGTGTAAATATTAGAAAAAAACCCCAACAGACAGGACATGAAAATTACTGTTTTGGCATTTATTTCCTTACAGATGGGCCAGGTGCACACCTGCTCGTGTGTGCTTAGAGATCTGTAATCACCTATGCACAGAAACTTGACTAAAATTACTTCTGAAATATGAAAAAAAGAAAATGTTTTTTGCCAATGAACTATCACCAGCAGTGAAAACAGCAATTAAAATCTTACACATCTGCTGAGTTAGTGACTGAACTTCAGTGAATTTGAAGCACGTAAAACTTTCAACATCAAAGTGCTGATTTTGCTGAAGTCTGTGGTAGGTTGCTTCTCCAGGATGCAGAAGTGTGGATTCATCTAGCAAGGGCTAACAGCTCCCTAGGGCACAAGAATCTGGGGGGGGGCCCAACTTGCTGGACTTCCTCGAAGAAAATTCTGATAGCAGCGAAGTGGTTTCTAGCTGAGGCTATTACACTTTTCAGTGCTTCAACTTTCACGTCTAAGGTTTTAGCACTCAAGATTTTAAAATCATGACTGCTGAAGCACTTCTGAGGCTCAGCTAGGAGTAATTTAGCTTTTACTAGGAAAAATCTTTGGAGCCTTGTTACGATTAAGGAGAAACTACATATCTGGCTCCTCTTTTGGACTAGCCTTCCCTGTTCCATCCAGTCCCTGTCTTCACTAATTCTACCTAGTTATGTTAACATGCCAAAGGAATGGGATGGAGAAATTGAAACTGCATTTATGTTAATTTAGATTGAGTTATTCAGGGCACTGTATGTGCAGTTTTGTCACCTTGGAGTGGGGTTTGTCCTTACTTAAACGTTTAAAAGATGTCTGTGTCTAAAGCAATCACTCAACATCTTTTCTAGACAAAAGAAGGAAATAAGTATATCTAAAGACTGAATCCTCAGGCATATATTAGATGCCAACTGTAGAATGAAATGAATCATGTTGGGTTTCTGCAGTTGGGTAGATGAGCTATACAGCATATTTCTGAAGGTGCTGCAAATGAAAGACCTCTTAGAGGCAAAAGAAAATTACTGAAATAGGCTAAAGTCTCTGTCTTCTGAGAACATTGGAAAGCTTATGTTCAATGGCTCTAGGAAAGACATTTATAACAAGGGATGCAATTAAAGTGGAAGTCCTCTTTCCTTTGTCTCCAGAACTGGAGGCCATGAGTTTAAAAGAAGGGAAAATTAAACTGGGAAAAAAAAAAAAAGGAAAAAAAAATTGTACAGAATATTTAAACTGAAATTGTTTTCCAAAGGAAGTTGAGTTAAGAAATCTGGAATACTTCAAGTTCATTTAGATGAATATCTTCACAAAAATTTTCTCCAGTTATAAAAGTGCTTTTGAAGCACTATAATGTCAGGCGTTGTACTAGTTTCGTACTACTGGAGAGCAGGATGAGATCTTTCGAGAATGGCAGATTTCTCTACAAGTGCATTCTGCAAACAGCAATGTTTGATGGAGTCACAGTGACTGTCATGGCAGTGCTGCCATGCTCCGGATTGCTGCCTGCTGGTGTGCAGCAGCAGTGTGATCTGGCTTACGGCACTGGGGTGCTTGATGGAAGAGCTGTAGTGGATAGTGAACAGACTGTATGCATCAGGGAGGATTGACAGGTTTTTCCTGAAGGCCTTGCAGAGCCAAGAACCTGAGCTCCATGTAGAAAGTAAGGAGGAGAAAATAGAGTTAATACTAGAGGGTCAAGAGTGGAAACTTCTGAGGTAGAGGAGGCTGTAGATTTGTGACAACACTGCTGAGGCCACTTGTGGTTCAGCAGTTATAGGTCAGGTACAGTGCCCTGAGAGGAGGTGGGAGAGATGACCTCCTTTGGGATAAGGGCTCAAGAAAAGGAGAGTGGTATCAGAAACTCTCTCCCGAGGAGACAAACTCTTAAGCTGCCAGGCTGTCTTGCTGGCTGTGAAGGTTTGCTGCTTGCTTAGACTTTGCTGCTGCTCGTCCATGTGGGCACCAATGATAACAGTCAGAGGGGGACCTTGAGTATACCAGGAATGACTACGTGGCTTTGAGTACAAGAGCAATGGGTATGGGTGCCTAGCTGATGCTTCTGGTGAGGGCGAAAGGCTCTGGTTGGAGCAGACATATCTAGTAAGGCAGTCCCTGTCTGTGTGGCTCCTGTGGCTGGCAGGGTATTTGGTTCTGTGAGCTTGGGGCACTCTGACAAAGTGAGGTGAGGGAGTCTTTGCTAGCAGGCTTCACAATCTTGTGAGGAGATCTTTATGCTTGTTGGGGAGCAAGTTTTAACCTGAGAAGAGAGAGAAATGAAGTATTGGGGCAGCAGCAAGATGGAAGAAATTTATGCTCTCCTCATGAAAGCAGGATGATTGGGAACTCCTCTAAAGAGCCTGTGCCCAAGTGTAGGCAGCATGGGGAGCAAGCAGGTAGCATTAGGCTTCCCCATGCTGCTGCTGAGCTTGGACTTCCTCTGAGATTGCACACATCTTTGCGTGGAGTGGCACAGTATGGGAGTGTTGCAGGAAATGGATACAGGCTTTTCAGGGAGGACGAGCTGGGAAGGTGAGCAGCAGGGGCGATGCTCTGTGCCAAGAGGTGGCAGTAGTGCATGTGTGGTTGCCTTTGCGCAGAGCGAGCTGGCCGAGAGCATCAGGGTCAGGAACCCAATGAGCGGACCAATGACCAATGAGCAGAGGCAGTGTGCTGGCAGATCTGCTACACATTGGATGCTGAAGAAGGGCCTTTAGACAGCTGGATAAAGCCTCAAAATAGCAGGCTTTGGTACTCAACAGGACTTCAGTCAACCCAAAAATCCACTAGAAGGGCAATAGGTCTGTGCACAAGGAAAGCAGGAGATTTTTGGAGTATATTGAAGGCAGTTTAATACAGGTGATCTGTGAGCTGTCAGATCAGGGACACTGTGCTGGCGCTAATGCTCACAGATAAGAACTGGTGGAAGTGATAAAGGTTTAGGACAGCCCTGGCTACAGTGATTATCGGATGCTGGAGTTCAAAAAAATGAGAGATGTGGGAAAGACAAAAAACGTGGAATCGCAACCTCATACTTCATGAGAGCGGACTTTGTCTTCTTCATAGATATTCGGAGAGGCAGCGGCATCGGTACCAGCCCTGGCGCTTAACGGTGTGGCTTTCAGGCGAACAGGAGGCACCCGGAGGAAGGGGAGGAAGGGCGGCAGGGTCCGTGTCCTCACGCGCCTGCGCGAAGGAATGACGCACCGGGGGCGTTGCCGTGGTTACGCGCGAGATACAAAGGCGTGCGAGCCAGCGGCGGAGCGCCCTTGGGAGAGGCAGCAGCTGTCCCGCTCGATCCCGGCCAGCAACGCGTCCCCAGAGGGTTATTTTGAAACAAAACCAACAAGGAAAAACACCAAGAAGAAAACAGCAAAACAAACCCACAAACACCAAAGTATTAGCCATGGTTGTAACCTGGGCAAGTACTGTGGCTAAGAAAACTATGGGCACCCAGACTGGTGCCTCATGCAAATATGTGGGTGTCCAGACCCCTGGCTGCACAGAATGCTTGAACCTAGCATTTCAAATGGAAAGTGGTGGGTGTGAAACCTGTGTGAGCAGGTGAGTGATCTGCTCAGTGTGGTGGCTGGGCTGAAGGAGGAAGTTGAGAGACGAAGGCATATATGGGATTGTGACAGCGAAATTGACTGGTGGAGCCGGGCTATACCGTCCCCGAGGGAGGGGCAGCAGGTGAGGGCTGCACAAGAAGTAGAGGATTCGGTTTCTGCTTGCTACCCAGATAAAACAGATAAAGGAGGAGACCCAGGAGATGAGGGGAAGTGAACGCAGGTGTGTCACCGTAGAGGCAGGAGAGCCCCTTCCCAATCTTCTCAGTCTTAGCGGCTGCCCTTGCACAACAGATATGGGACACTAGAAACTGAGGATCGGGAGAATGGAGGGAAAAGTCCGTCTGCTCAGTTGCCCAGGGCGGGTCAGCCAGCCCCAAGAATTAGGACTAGTGCAACAAAGGAAAAAAGGAGAGTGATAATTGTAGGGGATTCACTTCTGAGAGGAACAGAGGGACCAATATGTCTGGCAGACCCCTCTCACAGAGAGGTGTGCTGTCTACCTGGAGCCTGGCTTAGGGATGTTGCTAGGGAAATTCCTAGCCTGCTGTGCTCTATGGACTACTACCCATTATTGATCTTCCGTGTAGGAGGAGAAGAAATAATGACTGTTTGTCCCAGAACAATCGAAAAAGACTTCAGGGCCTTGGGATGAGTGGTACAAGACTCAGGGACACAAATCATCTTCTCTTCTGTTACTCCAACTGACGGCAAACACTGGATTAAGCAGCTGAATACAGTCTTTTAATACATGGCTCCATGGATGGTGTCACCACCATAAATTTGGGTTCTTTGACAATGGTATGATCTATACAGCACCAGGGTTGTTGACACCAAACAGGAGACACCTCTCTTGAAGTGGGAAGAGGGTCTTTGTGGAGGAGATCGCAGAGCTAGTTGACAGGGCTTTAAATGGGATGTGAAGGGGGAGGGGGATAAAGTCATCAGGCTTCCAAGTGGCAAGGTGTGGGAGGACATACCAGTGTGGGAGCAATGAGGGACTAGTAAGGACTCTCAGCCTGCTGCCCAGAAGCATACTGGGGATGAAAGAATGCAGTGAAAGTCTTTCAGAGATGAGCCAGATTCCCTTCAGGTAGTAGCTGGCAAGAGGGAAACATCACATGGTAATCCATGTGGTAGTGATGAAATGAGGGGTAGAGATAGATTAATAGCTACAGGGGTGCCTGAGCATGGACAGGTGGGATATGACCCCAAGGTTGGAGTACAGACTGAGAAAAGAGTTTCCAAATATCAGGATAAGGGAAAATCAGTAAGTCAGCTCCAATAAAGGCACAACAGAAATGTTTCTGTGCTAACACAAGGAGCATGGGGAACAAACAGGAAGAATTGCAAATATATGCAAGTCTACATGGTTATGTTGTCATTGGCATCACTGAGACATGGGGGGTTGGATGGTTATAGACTCTTAGGACAGGCAGGGGAGAAGGGAAAGGGATCTTGCCCTATACATCAATGATAAACCAGAGTCCATGGAGCTCCACCTGGGAATGTGCACTGCAAAACAGGGCTTATGGGTACAGGTCAAAGAGGAGGCATGGGAAGGTGACATTGTAGTAGGAGTCTGCTACAGACCTCCTGATCAGGAAGGTGAAGCAGATGAGGCCCTTTACAAACAAATAGGAGAGCTTCATGCTTACAGGCCCTGGTCCTCATGGGGGTCTTCAAGACCCTGACATCTGTTGGAAGGACAACACAGCAGAGCACCAGCAATCTAAGAGGTTCCTGGAATGCATTGATGATAACTTCCTCCTCCAAGTGGTAGAAGAACCCGCAAGAAAAGGTGCTACGGTGGGCCTAATACACAGAGAAGGCAAAAAGTTCTTTTCCTTCCTCTCTGCTTGTGGTGCCAGGTCTTTCTGCCTCCCATAGGCTTGCTCTTAAAGCACTCTGGGAGAACCAGAAGGGAAATCGAATTCAACAATGAAGCATTTCTACCATTCCTTGTTTCGCATCAGAGGAGTTGGTGGACTCGTAATCTTCTATAGGGAGAGTGGCTGAGGAAAATACTGTATGGAGATGGGAGACAGCAGCTCTCTGGACCACTTTGCTTAAAATGCACCTTTTCTTTATGTGAAGAATGGATTTTTCTGCCTGCTGAGCACAGGAAGGCTTCTCAATCTCTGTGAGAACATGCCATGAAATGTACTTGTAGTCCATCAGGCGTAAGGACTTCAACACTGGAAAGGGGATATGTGATGGTTTTGGTCTTACGGTACTGCCATTGTGTTTTGCAAGAGACCATGTAACTTTTTCACAGAGTCACAGAATATTAGGGATTGGAAGGGACCTCCACAGATCATCATCAAGTCCAACCTCCCTACCAAATCAGGATCATCAAGGATGGGCCACACAGGAATGCATCCTGGCGGGTTTTGAAAGTCTTCAGAGAAGGAGACTTCACAGCCTCTCTGGGCAGCCTGTGGCAGTAAAGCAGCGTCTCCTCATGTTCAGATGGAATCTCCTGTGTTCTGACTTGTACCTGTTGTTCCTTGTCCTATCACTGGACACCACCAAAAGAGACTGGAATCTTCATCTTGACACCCATCCCTCAGATATTTGAATGTTGATCAGATCCCCTCTCAGCTTCCTCTTCTCAAGACTAAACAGCCCAAGTTCTCTGAATCTGTTTTCATAGGAGGCATTTTCAAGTCCTCATTGCTCTGTATCGGACTCTCTTCAGCAGACCCCTGTCTCTCCTGAATTGGGGGAGCCCAGAACTGGACACAATATTTCATGCGTGGTCTCACCACACATGAAATATTAGGGCAGATTAGAGAAGGAGAGACTCCTACCTTTGAGCACAGGTGGTTTAGCTCCCACAAAGACACATAATTTTCTGATGCAGAATTAACAACAACAAAACCCCTCTTAGATCTATTTTGATACTATTTTTGTGCATTGAGTCGCATAGTTTGGGTTGGATGACCTTTAAAGGTTATGTCCAATTACCTTGCAATGAGCAAAGACATCTTTAATGAGAGCAGGTTGCTCAGAGCCCCATCCAACCTGATCTTGATTATTTCCAAAAAATGAGGCTTCTGCCACCTCTGTGGGCCACCTCTTCCAGTGTTTCATAATCTCATTGTAAAAATATTCTTCCTTATATATGAATCTACCCTCTTTTAGGCTAAGCTATTAGCTCCTGTCCTATTGCAACAAGCCCTGCTAATACATTTGTCCCCATCTTACTTCTAAGTCCTCCTATGCACTTGTTGAGTGCATGCTTTTCTACACGTGTGAATTGAAAAGGGTAGACATGTTCTTACAGTTTGATGCTAAAAAATAAGTTTATACAAATTGTGCAAAGCTAGTGCAACTTGGTAGATGCTTTTTGATTCCTGCCATCATCAAAACTGATACCACCTTCTGCAAACTCATGAGCAAGCATAGGTAGAAAGCTCAGCTCTTCAACACCTGATTCTGTACAGCAGTAAGAAAAACTGGAGACTTGCAAAGATTATCATGGTTTTAGAATGAAATTCCTCTAATTAAGGGTCATTTCAAGTGTAACTTTGCAAAACAATTAGATGTCTTTTCCAAAAGGCAGGGAAATACCAAGTGTCTCTAAAATTTGAGTGTTTGCTGGTATGAGTCTAATCAAAATATCCCAGTTATCTTGTTCTACAGAATCACAGACCCTTAGAGGTTGGAAGGGACCAACCTCCCTGCCAAGGCAGGATCCCCTAGGGTACTTTGCTCATGAACACATCCAGGCGGGTTTTGAAAGTCTCCAGGGAAGAAGACTCCACAATCTGTCTGGGCAGCTTGTACCAGTGCTCTGTCACCCTCACTATAAAGAAATTTCTCCTCATGTTGAGGTGAAACCTATGTTCCAGTTTGTAGCCATTGCTGACAAGCAAAAAGAGATTGGCCCCATTCACTTGACACCCATCCCTCAGATATTTGTAGACATTGATCAGATCTCTTCTCAATCTTCTCTTCTTGAGACTAAACAGCCTCAGATTTCTCAGCCTCGCTTTGTAGGGGAGATGCTCAAGTCCCCCAGTCATCCTCGTGGCTCTTTGCTGGACTCTTTCCAGCAGGTCCCTGTCTTTCCTGAACTGGAGAGTCCAAAATTTGACACAGTATGCCAGGTGTGGTCTCACCAGGGCATAGTAGAGGGGGAGAAGAACCTCCCTGGACCTGCTGGCCACACTTTTCCTGATGCACCCCAGGATGCCATTGGCTCTGTTGGCCACAAGGGCACATTGCAGGCCCGTGCAGAACTTGCTGTCCACCAGGACTCCAAGGTCTTTCTCCATGGAGCTACTTTCCAGCAGAGCAGCCCCCAACCTGTACTGGTGTCTGTTGTTATTCCTCCCCAGATGCAGGACCCTGTACTTGTCCTTATTGAACTTCGTAAGATTTGCCTTCACCCAGCTCTCCAGCCTTCAGAAGGAAAGTTTATAAATCCCAATCTTTGACCTCTGACACTAGCACAAAATGGGCAGGTGAAAAACTTCAGATTTAGTACAAACTAGTAATTTGGTAAGGATGATGTTTGCCATAAGTGACTTGGAAAATTCAAAAGCGAATTACATGGATTTCATATTTGCTTTATTTACTCAAAGATCTCTCATCACAAATTAATTTAAAAAAAATAAGAAAAACCTCAGTACTAGTAAAGACAAAGGCCTTGAGTAACCTGTGCTAGTGGGAGGTGTCCCTGCCTATGATCCTTGAGGTCTCCTTCCAACCTTACCATTCTATGATTCTATGGTTTTATATACACAGATATGTATTAGTGAACATATGTATTATATGTACTAGTAAAGACAGTGATATATACACAGATACGTATTTTGGTGAACAGTGTAATGATAATGCAAATAAACTCATATAGTCACTTATGTAGTTTGGTGAACACTTTTAAAGTAGCATAGAAATACTTGAAGTATGTCATGATTTTCTTTTGATGAGCTTGAGTTTTGTGATAATTTGAAAGATGACTGGAGAGTCATAGCTTGCCAGGAAAGTAAGCCAAAAGAAATTGCATTTTTATACTATTCTTTATTGCAAAATGCTCTAGGGAGCATAGGAGGTTTAAAAACACAGTATCTTTTCCTGGTGATATTTTCATCACAAAGTAATAGCATATTCTTGCAGACTACTTAAAATCAATTAAATTAATCAGAAAATTGTTGGGTGATAGTTTTTTGAGAGCTAATAGCAAAGTGGATCCCTTGTTTTGCACATCTAGTCTTGTAAGCAGCATTATGTCACATTGTAAAATGCCTTCCTTTTTGAATGGTGAAGTAACATACAAGAAATGAATAATACTTCATATCCATCGTTGTGGTGGGCATCAGACAGGAAGATGATGATGATAAAACTGGAGAAAAATTATGTGTTAAAAGCTCTGTTAATTAAACTGTAGTGTGCTTCCCTAATATTATGTATTTTTTAATGTATTCTTCCACAGCCTCAGACCATTCAGCAAACTCTTCAAAGGACACTGCAGTATTTTGAGCATCAAGTTATTGGGTAAGTGTTAAAGTGATGTAGTGAAAGGTGCATGTTAATGTTTTGCTCAAGTCATAGCCTTGCATGACAAGCTTTGATTTTTTTTTTTTTTTCTCAAATGCTTGGAGATGCTCTGGAGTAACTATGCATATTGTGGATGTTAATGATAAACTACTGTCCAGTCCTGCTTCCATGTAATCCCATCAGAGCATGGCTGCTCTCATAAACAGTCGTGTTTCCTTTAGAGGGAGAGTAGTGTCTTTTTATAGTAGTATAAGGCCTATTCCAGTTTGCTTTTCACAGAGCCATCTGAGAATGCTGGAAAAGTTGAGATACAAATCTTGCAAAATCCTGTATCACTGATCATTATATGCATATATTATTACATACTTCCAGGATTTTGCACAAGCAGGACTGAAAGCCACCTCCTAAGAGTTCATTGGGAAAATTAATAGATGACTGATGAATGAAAACAATAGTAGCTGTCATAATGAAAACCTAAAGCATTCTTTTGTTGATTAAAATAATCTCTTTCCAACCTTTTCCTTATCTGCACAAGTATTTTCCTTAATCGTGCGAGTATTTTACTGTTGGAGATAACTTACTTTTCCTAACACCGGATACAGTGGCTGCATGACTACAGCCATTAAATGTCTGTGCTCTATGACAAATGAAGAATGCTGTCCTCTAAATTTAATTACTCAGATATGAGTGTTTTTAGAACTTACGGGATAGTTTCAAACCTCAGTGCACTGGAGGGAATTGTCTTTTCTTATTTCTCAGTGTTTGGTTAAAATTCACAGGGAGCCTTAGCTTAGTGGGTGATACCTGCAACATTAACAGTCTGGCTTGCACCTGAGGGCGGCTTGAGAGCCAGTCTCAGTAGGTAGTTGTGATGTCCGCTGTGAGGCAGGCCATGGGTGATGCCTTCTGGCTGCTAATATTTTCAGTTACTGAAAAAATTGCTTGAAGTCTCACATTAGGAGACTTGAAGATGATACAGTACCTTGAGGAGAATGTGTGCAGTAACAACACAGCTTTTTATGCATGGCCACATCTGGCTTAGTGTACTTTTTTAATGGACAAAGTTAAAAATTTGTAATTCCTGTGGCTTAACGATATACTGACTCAGTTTATTGAACATCAGCATGAGTTGGTTAAAGTAGCATCTGTGGCTGTCAGGTGTCCAATATTTGTCCTACCCCATGATCCTTACTGTTAATACACACAGCAGTGGGTTGACCTTGGCTACCTGCCAGATCCCTACACAGCTGCTCTGCTCTCTCTCTCCTCCTCAACAGGACAGAGAGAGAAAATGAGGTGATAGGAGCTCATGGGTTGAGGCACTCTTGACTCCTCTATGTCCTTCTGTGCCCTGAGTGGCACAGTAGGATGGAGATGAGGGTTGTGCATAACAAATACTCTCCGTGCTCTAACTTCACACTGTTCCCTTGCTCTGGCACAGGCTTTCCACAGGCTGCAGCTTCTTTCAGGGCACATCTACCATCTTTACTGTGGGAACAGGTGTATATCTGCTCAACCACGGTCCTCCATGGGCTGCAGGGGGACTATCTGCTTCACCATGGTCTTCTCCAAGGGCTGCGAGGGAATCTCTGACCTGTTTGCAGAGATGTTTCCCTCAGTTCTTTTCATTGCTCCTCACATCTCCATGAGATGTTTTACCCTTTCTTAAATTCATTTTCCCAGAGGCACCACCCACTTGGCTACTGCACACAGCTATGGCCTGCAATGGAGCCGGTTGGAGTGAGCTGTAACTGGTTGCCTCTCACAATGGCCCCAGCAGCACTGCAAACAGCTGAGTGCTGACACCCCATATAACATAAATGTTCATCAAATCTCCCATCTTAGGCAAAACAGGTTGGAAAAAAGCTTTAAGATAATCAAAGCCAGCTGTGAACCTAACACTACCAAGTCCACCACTAAACCATGTCCTTAAGTGCCATATCTATGCCTCTGTAAATTTCTTCAGGGGTGGTGACTCAGCTGCTTCCCTGGGCAGCCTGTTTCAGTGCTTGACAAAAAAAAAAAATGCAGTATTCAAAGTGTGGCCTTATGAGTGCTGAGTACAATCACTTCCCTGCTCCTGCTGGTCACACTATTTGTGATACAGGCATGGATGCTGTTGGCCTTCTTGGCCACCTGGGCACACTGCTGGCTCATATTCCATTGGTTTTCAACCAACACTGACAGGTCCTTTTTCACCAGGCAGCTTTCCAGCCACAACATGAACTCCATGAACTCACTCTTCCTAATATACTTCACTCCACACAGAGAACCAGGTTCTCTGTTGGGGGGTAACCGGATGTGCAGCTGTGAATCCTTTCTAGTCCTTTTTCACAGCTAATTGCCACCTAGGTGTGAGAATTTGCAGATGTTGACCAGATGAAAAGTCCAATCCTTAAAACTGCTATTCGTGATTTATGAAGTACAAGTATGAAAGCATAACAAAACCATTAATGAAATACTCATTAGAAAAGCTTTTCTCTGTGCCTTGGGCTAAATTAATTGTGTATTTTGCCAAGTGCATTATCACTCTGCTGCAATATTTTCTCCATTTTTATTCTCTCTTATGTGCTCATTATCACTCTTGTAAAGCTTTGTTTTAAACAGTTTCATCTTCTGTTTATGTTGAATTAAGGAAAAAATAAGACAGAACTAAATCAAAATGATTTAGATGGTCGCCGCTTTCTTGCTGCTCAGCTAGTAACTCTGCCTTTCATCACTGGCGAGATTCTTTTTATTTTTTTCTTTAACATGCTATAATATAAACTTTATTCTTGATAGCATACTAAGTTGCAGCTTGCCATCTTTCTTACTGCTGAGATATTCCAGAAGATAATCCATAAAGGTTAGGTTTTATACTTGCAGTGCTAACATAAGGTGATGTAGAAGATTTATTATTCTTATTAAGTTCTCACCACTGTCTCCCAAACATATTGATTGGAGTTTATACCACAACTTTGTTATAGACAACACCCCAGTTGGAACGATACATAACAGATATGTTTGATAGCCTTCCCTCATGCCACAGCTCTTTTGTACTGTTTTTCCTTATGTCTTCATTCTCAACAGAGGTAATATTCCAGATTCTAGTGTAATACTTGAGATACTTGGCTAATAATGCTGTGTCATCTGTGTGTGATGGAGGGGAGAAGAGGGAGAAGACAAGGAATGCTAAAGGCATCCTTTACCACCACTTCTGAAAGATGTTTATTGACCTTGCATTTTAAGGTGATAACTTTTTTTTTTTTTTGTAACTGTAGTTACAGGGATGCAGAGAAAAACTTTCACAATATATCGAACAGATGCTCCTATACAGACTGCTCTGGCAATGAAGAAGCTGAAGATGTCTCAGGAATTCTGCAGTGTACGGCTAATGTACTTGGTATGTATTTTTCTGAGGAAATTTGTTTCTTTTAGTTGGAAGGAAAGTATAATGAACATCCTAATACCAACAAAGAACCAAGGAAGCTTTAGTCCAAATAAAGGAAATTGAGGAGGTAGGCAGCTACATGTCAGTGCACTGTTACTACATTTGGCAGTCTCTCTCCAACAGGAGCCTTTGCAGGTTGAAGGGGCTCATTATCCTTCTCTACTCAGTACTTGTTAGACCACATCTATATTAATGAATCCAATGTTGGGAGCCCAAAATCATAGAGAAGTTGATAAATCAGAGGGAGTTCATCTGAGGCCACTGAGATAATGGGGGCTAGCACACCTGACCTGTAAGGAGAGGCTGAGAGAGCTGCAGTTGTTCAGCTTGGAGCAGGGGTGGCTTTAAGAGGAGCTAACAGTAGCTCCCAGTGTCTGTAGGAAGATCCTTAAGCAGATGGAACTGGGCTCTTCACAGTGGGGCAGCATGAGGAGGGCAAAAGACAGCGTCTAAGTTGAAAGAGCAGACATTCATTTTGAGTATTTTTCTCTGTAAGGATAGTTAGACATAGACACAGGCTGCCCAGAGAGGCAGTGTGTGTGCAGTCTCTGCCCTGGGAGGCTTCTAACCACAACTGGGTTAAGCCATGAGCAACATGTCTTGAATGACAAGAAAAATCATGAGGTCTCTTGAAAGCTTCTCTGATTCTGGCCCAGCTAACATGAAGCAGCTGTTGATACTATGATGACACTTTTGCTACTTGAGCCTTTTTTTCTATACTTTTATAAGCACTCACACCACTTGAGGCTGTACTGTTTTGTAATATTGAAACCCTCTTTGCTCTTCTGTTTGAGGTCTCGGTAGGTTGCTGAAGGTGGAGTGAAGGCATGAAAGATGGCATTCTAATTCAGAGTAAATGTACTTTGAACTGGTAATAGACCGTATAAACCTGTGACATTTTTATGGGATTATGCAGTTAGAGAAATTCGACAGGAGGCACAGCAGTGAAACCTGACTTTGTATGATGTGATTTACCTTCCATATCAGGGGAATATGGTAAGGCGATATGCTGCCCGCATTGTGGTCTGGACCAATGTATCCTGACGACCTAAAATCCTTTTGGAGATAACAGAATGAGGGGACACAGTCTCAAGTTGTGCTAGGGGAGGTATAGGCTGGATATTAGGAGGAAGTTCTTTACAAAGAGAGTGATTTGCCATTGGAATGGGCTGCCCAGGGAGGGGGTGGAGTTGCTCTCCCTGGAGGTGTTAAAGAAAAGACTCGATGAGGCACTTAGTGCCATGGTCTAGTCGATTGGCTAGGGCTGGATGGTAGGTTGGACTGGATGATCTTGGAAGTCTCTTCCAACCTGGTTAATTCTATGATTGTATATATACACTGCATATGTGTCTTTTCTATCTCAAACTGTTTAACAGACTCAGCATGCTCAGTGAAACAGCTCACATGTTGTAGTTGAGAGATGACTGTTTCACTGACATTGAAAAATGGTTCCTTTTTTGGTATCGCCTACTTTGTGAGATGCTGGGCATTGTTAGGCTGGTTCTGAATGCCTTTAACTGTTACTGGAAAGAGACTATACTTGGTGTTTTGCATGTTTGTTGAGAAAGAGAATTTAGAAAAAAAAAATATGTTCAGTGTTAGTGACTTTGTTTTGTTTGCATTTAATGCTAGCTCAAATAAACAAATGCTGTGAGGGATGAGGCAGGTCTCAAAACTGAAGACTTTTCATGTTATTGTGTGCATATTAATGTTACCATGTGCGTATTTTTTTTTTTTTTAAGAGAAAAAAACAAGACATTCGGTTCTTCACTTGTGACACAAAGTTTGTGTTCCAAGAAATAATTATCAGTACTTTTTCATCTTTGGAATGATTTAAATCAATGTTAGTTCTAGCCCCTTAGCATGGCTGAGTAGTGTGCAGGCTGTTTCTTTAGTAGTATCCTCACAGTGCAAGTGTGTCAAGGGTGTATCAGACTGTTGGGATCACAGGATAGGTATAATGTCTAGACATTTCTGTCTTGGGAAATTATTAAAGTGGACTTTGTTGAAAGTAAGCTTGCAAAGCTCACTTTTGAAAGAATGAGTTCATAGCAAAAAAAGCAGATGCTTCACACTGTGGCCCTTGTGCTTACACTACTCATGGGAAAGTACTGACTGCAAGCTGTACGTTCATTTTGATGCATGCGATTTATCATGTATGAATACAGGAAGTTTCCTCCTGTCAAATTGTGACACCATCAGGAAGGACCTGATTCTCATTGTCTCCTTGGTGAGTCGCTCCTGCGACAAATCTAGACATCAATAGAACAAATCCTGCTTTAATCCATTGTAACTAAGGGAGCCATGTCCATCATTTTCACATGCTGTAAACTATGCCTGATACCAGATCAATGGCACAGCTTTCCTTTATGCTGACAGCTTTTCTGAGACTGGAATACTTGATTTAATTTTATAGCTTTTCTAAAACAATCCAGGCAGCTTTATGGTGGACACTACTTTCTTTAATTTGTTCATGTGCAATTTTACAATGTCATTTTTTATATAGAATCATAGAATCATTTAGGTTGGAAAGATCAGGTTCAACTGTTAACCTAGCACTGCAAAGTCTACCACTAAATGACATTCCTGAGTGCCACATCTGCATGCCTTTTAAATATCACCGGGGATGGTGGCTCAATCACTTCTTTGGCAGCCTGTTCCAATGCTTGGCAACCCTTTCAGTGAAGAAATTTTCTGACTTAAACTTTACATGATGCAACTTGAGGCCATGTCTTCTTGTTCTATCACTTGTTACTATGGAGAAGAGACCACCATGCACCTCTTCTTTCAGGTAGTTGTAGAGAGTGAGAAGCTCTGCCCGCAGCTTCCTTCTCTCCAGACTAAACACCCCCAATTCCCTCATCCACTCCTCATAAGACATGTCCTCCAGATGCTTCACCACCTTTGCTGCCCTTCTTTGGGCACTCTGTAACACCTCAGTATCTCTTATTGTGAGGGCCCAAAATTGAATGCAATACTCAAGGTGTGGCCTCACCAGTGCCAAGTAGATGATGATCACTTTGCTAATTCTATCAACCAAAGGAAAAACAGGTAATAATATATCGAAAGTCAGGGAAAAAGAGAAGAGAAATCTTAGCTTCTAAGGGGAGCTTTTACAAAGTTCTAGTTGAAAGTAAAGTATTTCAGAGTAAGTGCTGTTGTATCTTTTTGACACAGCTTATGCTTTTAGCTGGCTAGATAAGCTGTGTTCAGTGTAGACTGATGGTATTAGTTTGAACTTATTTTAGAAATAATGATAAGAAAAAGATTCCTGTGGTGTAGAGTATGTTATGAGGATGACTACCACATTTCTTTATTAGGTGGCTATAAATGTATACTGAGGTATGTTAGAGAGAAAGATTGTATCTGAAGAGATTTCTAATTTGACTTTGGGCAAGTTTTTATTCTTTTCATGCCTCAATTTCCCATCTGTATAATGGAGATAACAGGGTTGTTTTTTTAATCCTTTAAAGCACATGTCAGTGCTATTCAGATTTTAACCTTCTCAAAGCAAAGATGTTTTCATACCATTCGTACATTCAGCATTTTAGCAATGACAACCAAATCTTATTTGGGACTGGTTTTGTCCCCGTAATTTAAAATAATTTGATTTTAAGTAAGATTAGAGTGTGCATTCTGACTTAATTGTGGCTAGTCAGAATAAGGCAGAAGACTTGCAGGCAGTTGCAAATTACGTTTGTCAACAAGCAAATAAGAATGAAAACTTTTTCTGTTAGGCTGTAATTCCTACTCTAAGGAATTTATTGTGGGACATAAAGCCTTCATGACCCTGCCTCTTGTTTATCTTTTGGGTAGATATTCCAAGCAGTTCTGTGCTGCTGAGCTTTATGCAGCAACAGAGAAATGCCCAGTTTGCATTTTTCAACCCCACTGTGTACTTGTAATATATCATATGATGTTTCTCACATAAATGCACAAACTAAATAAAAATTGACAGTCTTTACCTCACCTCCTCCAAACACTCTTTTTATACTGCACACAATTAATAGATTTTGTGAACATGAACTATTTTTCACTCATATTTCAATCCGTCACCAAATAAAAATCAAACAAACCAACCAACCAAACAAACAAAAAAAGGCAGCAGAGTTTCATGAAGGGAGTTTCCTTTAAATGACTCCAGTATTTCCTTTGGAGCCTCTTTATGTCTTGATGAGGAACTGTGTAATCTATTAGAACTTTGATTTTGAAAAAAGAACAGTAACCTAAATCCACAAACACATTAAAAAATCCATTGTGCAAAATTCGCCAAGTGGAAGTTGTTCATGCCCAGTCATTGCTGACATGGAAGAAACCTTGTCTTTGAAAGCCTGTTGGCATATGTACTGTATGTACTGTAGCACTGTGCTATCTATACTGCATAAATAACCCTTGCAACACCTTGGCTGCACAGCCTGAAATTACAAGTGCAGCTGTGTCAGGTGATTGTTTTAACAAGGAGACCTGAGCAAATAATTGTACCTATCTGACTTTCCATTTTGTGAGATAGAGGAAAACATTCTCCTTCTCTCTTTTTTTTAAAAAATTCTTTTTAATTCAATGAATTAATTAATACAACAGAATTGTTTTTCATCCGTTATAAATATTTTCTTAAAATCTTGCACAACGTAAGTCAGTGGCTGCTAAATCAGCTCTGTATGTAGACTCAAGTGTATTGAAAATTGTTTTTTCTGTTAGATTTTCTTAATGCTAATAATAATAATAATACTAGTTCTCTTGATTTTGCTTCTGAGAGTGGTATGAGGACTTTCTTTCTCTGTCATTTCTAAGTATCTTTCTGGACATTTCCATTTGGAGGATGATAGGACACAGTGGCAAAAGTATTCCCAGATTCCCTGTTGATAAGTTACATGGAATCCCAGCCCAGAGCCCTGTCCTGTCAGGGAGATAAATCATGTTTCTGGATTCAGCCTCCCCAAGACACTGGGAGGAGGTGGAGTCCATTATTGGTGTGGGGATTTAGAGAGCTTTAGCTCTAGGTGATGTTTGCTTGTCACCACTGAAGAAGATACTGAAGAAATGCTGCAGGCTGTTTTATATAGAGCAAATCACTTTGTGCCTAAAGATAATCTTGCAGGGTTGTTCCTTCATTTAATGCAAGGGGCATAATTCTGTAGAAGTCATTTGTTCTCTGTGTGTTTGTCCAAGTTGAAGATCTGAATTTCATTTCTGAAATTAAGAAAATCTCAGCTGTTATCCATAATCTGTAGTTAAAAGAGGAATAAATTTAGAATCTATCTGCAAACTATTAAATAACAACAGCACATTACTGCTAAGAAGTACTATGTTCGAAGAGGCAGGAAACAAGTTGAAAAGGAGGTTCAGGGGCAGATCTTAACCTACTGTGAGATTAGACTAGGTGATGTATTTGGAAAAGATGGACAGTGGTTTAGTGCAGACTGCTCGGCAGGTGTCTGAGAGTTGTAAATGCTTCCATATCAAAGGTACATAAATTACTGTTACTTTGCTTTGAGTTAAGAACTGCACACAGCTATTATGGTGCAACTAATTTAGGATACACAGTCTGATTTATAATTAAAGTTGTTGGTTTACAAATGGCATAAAAGGAAATGTTGAATGGCCCAGAAGACTGGTCACAGCTAATGGATTCTAATAATACTGTGAACTCTATCCAGGGGGGCTAAGCTACACACACAAGACTCCTATTACTTAGTAGATGTTGCATACAGCACATTGCCAATACAAAAGTAATCTAAGCAAACATCACGTAATTTATGTGATTTCAAAACTGAGATAAATACATCTAAACTAGTGAAGGACAAATATTTGTACCAAGTGGACTTAGATGTCCCCCCCTTCTCAAGGGTTACAGCTATTGTTAGAAAGCNACAGTAACCTAAATCCACAAACACATTAAAAAATCCATTGTGCAAAATTCGCCAAGTGGAAGTTGTTCATGCCCAGTCATTGCTGACATGGAAGAAACCTTGTCTTTGAAAGCCTGTTGGCATATGTACTGTATGTACTGTAGCACTGTGCTATCTATACTGCATAAATAACCCTTGCAACACCTTGGCTGCACAGCCTGAAATTACAAGTGCAGCTGTGTCAGGTGATTGTTTTAACAAGGAGACCTGAGCAAATAATTGTACCTATCTGACTTTCCATTTTGTGAGATAGAGGAAAACATTCTCCTTCTCTCTTTTTTTTAAAAAATTCTTTTTAATTCAATGAATTAATTAATACAACAGAATTGTTTTTCATCCGTTATAAATATTTTCTTAAAATCTTGCACAACGTAAGTCAGTGGCTGCTAAATCAGCTCTGTATGTAGACTCAAGTGTATTGAAAATTGTTTTTTCTGTTAGATTTTCTTAATGCTAATAATAATAATAATACTAGTTCTCTTGATTTTGCTTCTGAGAGTGGTATGAGGACTTTCTTTCTCTGTCATTTCTAAGTATCTTTCTGGACATTTCCATTTGGAGGATGATAGGACACAGTGGCAAAAGTATTCCCAGATTCCCTGTTGATAAGTTACATGGAATCCCAGCCCAGAGCCCTGTCCTGTCAGGGAGATAAATCATGTTTCTGGATTCAGCCTCCCCAAGACACTGGGAGGAGGTGGAGTCCATTATTGGTGTGGGGATTTAGAGAGCTTTAGCTCTAGGTGATGTTTGCTTGTCACCACTGAAGAAGATACTGAAGAAATGCTGCAGGCTGTTTTATATAGAGCAAATCACTTTGTGCCTAAAGATAATCTTGCAGGGTTGTTCCTTCATTTAATGCAAGGGGCATAATTCTGTAGAAGTCATTTGTTCTCTGTGTGTTTGTCCAAGTTGAAGATCTGAATTTCATTTCTGAAATTAAGAAAATCTCAGCTGTTATCCATAATCTGTAGTTAAAAGAGGAATAAATTTAGAATCTATCTGCAAACTATTAAATAACAACAGCACATTACTGCTAAGAAGTACTATGTTCGAAGAGGCAGGAAACAAGTTGAAAAGGAGGTTCAGGGGCAGATCTTAACCTACTGTGAGATTAGACTAGGTGATGTATTTGGAAAAGATGGACAGTGGTTTAGTGCAGACTGCTCGGCAGGTGTCTGAGAGTTGTAAATGCTTCCATATCAAAGGTACATAAATTACTGTTACTTTGCTTTGAGTTAAGAACTGCACACAGCTATTATGGTGCAACTAATTTAGGATACACAGTCTGATTTATAATTAAAGTTGTTGGTTTACAAATGGCATAAAAGGAAATGTTGAATGGCCCAGAAGACTGGTCACAGCTAATGGATTCTAATAATACTGTGAACTCTATCCAGGGGGGCTAAGCTACACACACAAGACTCCTATTACTTAGTAGATGTTGCATACAGCACATTGCCAATACAAAAGTAATCTAAGCAAACATCACGTAATTTATGTGATTTCAAAACTGAGATAAATACATCTAAACTAGTGAAGGACAAATATTTGTACCAAGTGGACTTAGATGTCCCACCCTTCTCAAGGGTTACAGCTATTGTTAGAAAGCAAATGAACTACTGGTAGATAGTGAGTATAATAACACCTTGTGGAAGTCTATTTATAAAGTAGAAGACATTCTGGCCATGATCCATTGACTAAATGTAGGTGTTTGCCATTATTTTAGATGCTGCACTGTACCTTGTGTGGCCGCTGTCAGAAGTTCAGGAATGTGCAGGTCTCCCTTAAGCCCTGTATCCTTGTAGGTGTAATTATCTTTTAGCTCTTTGTAGATGTCTTGAATGCCTTATAACGACTCAGGTAGTATTAGATTTCTATATTTAGTCATCTGAATTGAACCCTTTGTGAAGAGTTAAGAGGGATGATTTTGCATTTCATGAGAAAAGATTTTAGATTTCATTGCAGTTTTATTCTTTCTGACAAGTGAAGTTCTGCTTCTTATGCCAATTCTAAGACATATATGCTTTTTTAAAATGCAAAAGTAAATGAAAACACTGTTCTTATTGCTGTTTGATCTCTAGAGTTAACATGAAACAAACTGGTTCTGCCTTATTCTTAGGAGTCACTAACCTAGAGACTGCAGTTTTCATTTAATAAACTCTGCTCAAATCTAAGAAGCGAGTTTTCCAGGATATGATGTGGACATAAAATGATGGTAGTCTTGCTTTAGATAACTTGTATTTGCCTGCAAAATCAGCTGCTACTAGAGACACTGTATGTGGGAAAAGAAAAAAGACATTGCCTGTTCTTATCTCTTGGTTGAGCTCCCTACGTCGGTGCTGAAGCAGTGTCTCTTGCATGTATGCTGAGCACAGGTGATCAGGTCCTCACCAAGAGGCAGTAATTACAATGCTATTTCTCAGCAACATTAACCAGATGACCTTCACTTTAACAAGGAAAGAGAACATCTCATTAGAACCAGATAAAATAGATATTATAGGTGTGCAAGTGTGAGAAATGATTTTACACAGTATGTTTCATTTTTATTCTGTGACATTTTGAAAGATGTGAAGGTCCTCTGTGTCACTGTAAGAAAAGTGTAGTACGGGTTTTACAGTTCTCTCAAAACCACATGCAAATGCAAAAAATGATGTTACTGTAGTGATTTAAAATACTATAAAGGCTAATATAAAAATACTATCTGAATTCCCAGGATGATATAAAATCAGTGTCACAATGAAGTAAGATCAAAGCCCTTTATACAGTAATTAGATTCTGGTATTAGATTCACTTGCAAGGCAAATGCTTCGTCTAATATTCCTTCAGCATTGGTCTGTACACATCAAAACCTTTTTTCCTGAGAGAATGAATGTTGCTTTCTCACTGTCTTAAATGATGCTTTGGAATTCTGAACTGCCACCTGGCTTTCTTTCCAAAAGGCTCTTTAAGGAAAAGATGTTATTCATGCCAGAAATCTGATAATCCAAAGCCATTTAAGAGATACTTTCTGTAATTGAAGGTGTCAAATTCTGCTTCTGTCCACAGTATGACTTCTGGAATTACATATTGAATTAGAATCAGTCAGCTTTGGAAGGGACCACAAGGATCATCTAGTTCCAACCCCTCTGCCATGGGCAGGGACACACTACTCTAGATCAGGCTGGCTAGAGCCTCATCCAGCCTGGCCTTAAACATCTCCAGGGATGGGACCTCAACCATGTCCCTGGGCAACCCATTCCAGGCTCTCACCACTCACATGGTGAAGAACTTCCTCCTCACGTCCAGTCTGAATCTCCTCATCTCCAGCTTTGCTCCATTCCCCCTAGTCCTATCACTACCTGAGAGCCTAAAAAGTCCCTCCCCAGCTTTTTTTGTAGGCCCCCTTCAGATACTGCAAGGCCACAAGGTCACCTGGGAGCCTCCTCTTCTCCAGACTGAACAGCCCCAACTCTTTCAGCCTGTCCTCATAGCAGAGGTGCTCCAGCCCTCTGAGCATCCTTGTGGCCCTTCTCTGGACACACTCTAGCATGTCCACCTCCTTCTTGTAATAGGGGCTCCAGAACTGGATGCAGTACTCCAGATAGGGTCTCACCAGAGCAGAGTGGGGGAATCACCTCCTTCGCCCTGCTGGCCACACTTCTGATGCAGCCCAGGATCTGGTTGGCTTTCTGGGCTGCAAGTGCACGCTGCTGGCCCAAATCCCTCTCTTCAGGGCTGCTTTCCAGCCAGTCACTACCCAACCTGTATTTGTGCTTGGGATTGCCTTGACTCATTGTCTCAGACCTTCAATGTTTGACATTTTATAGATTCTTAATGAGTATCCCAGAAAAAAAAGATACTTTTCTATGACAAAGGAATCAGATGTTGGCCACTCTGCAACTGTGGTCTCCATAATTTATTACAAGGAAGAACTGGATGACTTCTAACTGCTTCTATATGGCCTGCAAATTAATGGATTACTTTGATGTTTTTATTGCATAATTCATACTATATTTGTTTCTGAAGAATCTATGATTTGTGATTTTCTTTATGGGAACAGATTCTGATCTAAATTCTCCACTTACCAGTGTACAAAACACTTAGAAATACTTTATTAGTTCCGTGATGTTTTGTGGTGTTTGCGTTTTGCAGGAACTGCTGAGAAGTAAAATAAAGATATTTTACTAGCATGTTATTATAGGACAAAGTCATCTATTTCTGCTCAAGTTCAGTGAAATACTTAATTTGTATTTGAGGCTGTGCTTAAAGACTTTGGTAATTTTGGATCTGGATCACAAGCATAGGATCCCTTCTCTAAATAACTTTGATTAAAGACACATTTTCAAAGGATAATAATAGCCCTTATATGATACTTTTGTCATGGATCCTAAAAATACTTTGCAATGGTGACCCACGACAGTATTTTTTTTATGGTTGTTTTGCCTCAGTTTCTTTCTACAATGTGCATATTTAATTTCTCTCCAGTATAGGCTAGAATAAAAATGGCATTGTTACAAAAAACAACAAAAAAAAAACCTATTAACGAAAGAAACGTTCGGAGTCAAGACTTGGTGGTTTCCTTTCTCAGAGAAGCAGACTGAGTGGTAGGAGCGTAGTAGATAACTTTCCAAGGGGAAAGCAAATTAAGACTGATGAATTTTAAGATTTCCATTCAGTATTAGTAGAAGGTTGGTAAATAGCAGAAGCTCAAAATAACAAATCACTTCACTTGGGCAACAGCAGAGAGTATTGGGATAATTCTGTTTTATTTTGTATCACTACCATTTAATGAGGTCTTTGGTGAAATTAAGGAAGACCTTTTCCTATTTACCAAATGCAAGCTAATGCCCATTAGGAAGCTCCGTGTTTGCTGGGGTCACACATGAGGCAATATGAGAGTGCGCGGCCTCTGCATTTGTAAGTGCTGGGCAGATATACAGATCTCAGATACTACATTCTTTCATTCTGAATGAAACTTTTGATTAGAGGTTCATAGGGATAGAATGGAAATGCCAGGTTTTCATAAAGGAATTTTGCTGAACAGTTGACTCACATAGTCAGTGCCATCTCCAATTTGAATTATTCCACTGCAAAATAAAAATGAAAGCAAATGAAGATGTAGAGAAAGAATTAAATGTGAGACAAGTTTGAAAAGATGAGACTGTTTATGCAGGTGTATAACCTGAAGATTATAAGGAAGAATATTTTGAAGATTTTATTTGTTTATTCAAACTAAAAAAAAAAAACCCAAAGGATATACTGAATACATTGGAATTGGAAATTGTTCTGGATGTAATTTTAGAAGCTGATATTTAGCCTGTAGAAGTCTTCAAAGGTAGTAAAGTATGTGTTACAGAAACAATGAGTTCTGGAATTTAGTTTTTTTTAATACACTTTTTTTTTTTAATATGCAATAAAATGATCTCCTGATTTGGTACTTCCATGGCTTTCAGTGAATGAATAAAATGCTTACTGTAGCATTTAGGAAGGAGCTTCCTCAAAACCATGTTTTTTCATGATTTTCCGTCATATTTTATGTTTTTTCCCTAGAATCTGATCCCAAACACTCCTGAGATTTCAGAGCAGCAGAATAGCAATGTGATGCAGTCTGACATATCCCTTCACTGTGGTGATGATGGTTTCTATTGCCTCTTGAAAGCTAACCAGATATATGTATACAGAAAAGGGTAGGGAGAAACTCCACAGAAGATATTGAAAAGATAGGGATCATTTATATGGCAGTAAATTAAAAGGCTATATGATGAAATATGTATCCAATCCATTCATCATTTGTTTCAATATGAGAGGCAAGAATAAATCAATGAAAATACACAGGCACATCACTGAAGCTAGGAGCTTTGTAGAAATATAGCAGAAAACCCACTTTGTATATGTTTGTTTGATAGAAATTAAAGATTTTTAGATTAAAAAACTATCATGCTTCAAGCAAAAATTAGCCTTATTTTGGTGAGGCTTAGGAAGAAACTTTCCTGGTAGATATGTTATAGTTGTTTGTTTTAAAAGGTGGTTTGACTTAGTTTAATTTTCTCAGTGTCTTATTGTATCTATTATTAGAGAGAGTAAATTACCAGCAAAGACAGACCAGCAATTTGATCAAGCTTGGCCATACCCATTTTTGTCTTCAGAGTGAATCTAATTTTCTACTGGTACTGTGTGTAACTCAATTCAAAGAGAAAATATTTTTTTTTTTAAGTAGCTGCACGTCCTTGAGCCAGGTCATTGACCTGGATTTCATAATATAATTCTTATTACTTAGAGTCAGTAAGTTGCATCCAAACTGAACAGCCAGTCCTCCAGGGCAGATGATGAGACCAGGCTAAGACAATAGGCAAAACCTCAGGCTGAATAGCAAGATATGACTCCCATTACATACTTAGATACACATGGCTTATATATGCAGAGATAAAGTACATGAGCAGTCAGTTCTCCATATCCTATTTTCAATTAGTGGTGCCAGGGCAACTAACCTTTACTGTAATTTTATTATATACTTTTGTGGTTTTGCACCACATAGCAGATTTGGAATTTACCTCCCCACAAAGGGTAAATAACCACTCTTACTCAGAACTTGGAAGTTAAATAAAATTCCTATTTACAAAAGTAGGCCAAACATAAAAAGGAAATAAACGTATACAACACATATTTTTATATATAGGTGGTAGGTTGAGAAATTACCCCCAAATAAAATTTAACAGACCACCTCAGATGGCTTAAAAGTAAGATAAAGCTATATTTTGCAGCAAGCTAAATTTACAAGCATATCTACACAGTATATTTGCATGCATTTACAATTACATACAATTATTTACGATTTAGAAATAATACAGAATTCAGTCCTCCCGTGCCCTGGACAAAGTAAACCCAGAAGGGGCTCTCACTCCCCAAGACAGAAAACCAGCAAGGCTCATGTGATGTCAGGAAAGGGTTAGTACATGGTGTGGAGGAGTCAGAGAGGTGAAGGAACAGTGACAGAGCCAGTGCCCAAGAGCCAAGAGAGCAAAATGTTTATACATTGGCATTTAATCCCTCTTAGCAAACCAAGGAATGATAGAGACTTTATCCTTATTTTCCTTTTACAACCAATGCCCTGCTTATTCACTTTATATTCAAAAGAACATCCAGAAAGTTCCTCTCTCTTGTTTATGATTTGGAACCAAAATAGAGCATTAGCTCTTACACTGCTACAATCAATATACAGTTCAACAACTAGACAATAGGCCAGCTACCCCCCTGAACACAGCTCCCTGGACACCGCAGCCTGAAGGCTACCTTGCCTCAGCTCCCCATTGCAATAACCAAACAATAGTCTGCACGAGAGGAGTAAAGGCAAAGTTCAGAAGGAATAAAGAAGGAAAAAAGGAGAGGAGAGAGAAGAACATGCTGTAACTCCAGATTATACAGAAATTTTACAGACAAATGGAATGGGATAAAGATATCTCTTATGTTCTATTCAGCCCCTTGGAGAGTCCACTCCCCCCCTCCCCCCCATCCCCTGACTGTCTTGAATTCTCTGGAAAACTTTTATTTACAATTAAGACATTAGTCTTAAAACTGTAACAGCTTTAAAGACAGCTCACCTATGCCAGCATTTTGGGTAGCTTTGTGGGATGTTATATCATTCAGTAACAGCTTTTGGTCCTTTGTATGAGTAGCCCAGGGGTTTTGGATAGTGTCCTGTTCTTACACTTTCAGGGCATCTGCAGTCTTACAGCTTTGGGTGGCCCTGCTTAGACTGTGCACTTTAACACAATTCTTCTAAAGCAACTCACAATTCACTCTACAGAACAATGAGATTTAAGAGTATGCATTTGTGTTTGTGTATACATATGAATGTGGTCATTTCTTAGCCCCTTGCTATTAATGTCCAGTTATGACAATGTTATTGGTATGGATGAGAATTTAATTATTTTTGGGTCAATGGGCAATATTACAATACTGTCTTATGCAGACATAGTAGTAATGAGTCAGGGATTGGCACACTGGCCTCTGAGTCAGGATAGTAGGGGGCATTGTGTACCAGAGGTACTTTCTTTTGGCTTAGCTGTAGATCTGGCCATCTGTGGTCATAAAAGATCCTGGGAATATTTTTATAATAACCCAGTTTAGTGACCAAATTTGATTATGACTAATGGCATTTGAATGAACTTTCCCAAATTATTACTATTACTTCTTTTGTAAAATATGCTTTGTCATGTTGTCCTGTTTATATATGTAATTTTTTCTGCATTTTCATCTGCTATTAATCATAGTAAAGACTCAAACAAATTATCATTGCAAATAGTTTGCAAAGCTGTAGAATGCTTAAGTCTCTTGTGATTGTTATAACTATGACCGTATGCATAGGCAGTTCAGATGCTGTCTTGAGATAATCAAAGGTGATTGTCCGCAAACAACAGATCCAAGACTTCTTCTAGCCATTATTATACCTCTTGGGTGTAAAAGTAACCAGTCACACTGTTCTTCTAAATTTAAAAGCCTATAGACAATCTAAGCAAACAATGAGAAATTTATTGATCCACTGGAGTCTTATCAATGTTGTAAAGCATGTTGACAACATATTAAAAAGAAAGACTAGTGTGCCCTTCAGAAATAAATAATTGCTCTTTATTATTTCTGTTAGAATTCAAGATAAATTTTCAGGTGTTTGACTAGTCAACAGAAATGTGATCTGATTTCCTCTCAATACACTGAAGGAGCTATGTTGTTCATTCCTTTATTAACTTAGTTTGAAAACCTGCTGGGTGTTTGTAATTCACCTGCAGCTGGTTTGTATTTATTTTTCTTCTGTTACAGCTTGGAACAATACAAACAATTTCCAATTAATTTTGTAGCTCTGTTATGTGTTAGAGGGATTAAATACAGATGAAAATTAACAGACCATGTCTTCCCTAAAATAAGACAGAGGAAAATGTTTAATAACTATCTCATAATTACTTCTTCTAGGTTATCCTTAAACTGGTAAATAACAAACTGGAGTAGAATTTGATAAACATTTGTATCCAGGGGCTTCCATCACTGACACTTTTTCATCCCCTCAGTGATACCAACTTTACCACCTCTGTAAATCAAAACCTTTCGAATTTCTGTGATGGAGATGTGAAGTGGTGTTGTGAGAAATTGGAGAGCTGTCCCATATACTAGCACTTTAGATTGCTCTAAAAGGTAGGAGATTTTTTAAAGGTGGGTGAGTGTAGAAACTAAAAAAAAAGAGGCTTTTCTCACTTTTGCAGGCAGTAAAAAAGAAGTAATTATTCCTATGTTATCTCCTGGCAGTGCCAAATAGCTATAATGAGAAAAGTATTTTGTCTAATCCTCCCTTTCCTAAAACCCATGACCCCTCTTGTCCAGCAGCAAAAGTGTCATCTGACTATAGGGCTTTCCACTGCTTACTGGAAGCCAAAGACCTGATTTGATTTCCAATAGCTTATTCTTCAAGCTGGTAAAAACTGGATCCCTCAAAGAGGCAGTAAATAGAGGAGCTATAAAAGCAGAAATCTTGTTTATGGTTAGGTCACCAATGGAAAGGGTGCACCCATAGCTGGGTGTATTCACACAGTGCACTGTATGTGACATTCACAATTCAGGGAAGCTATAAAGTCTCCTGGCTTCCAGCAGGGAAAAGGGAACAAGCAACTAAAATTCCACAGGTAGCTGTCTGGGACAGTGAGCTGAAAGCACAGGGACTTAAAATTACAGGCAAATATGGCTTCTAGGTTTATTCTCAACTACCAGAGAAAACAGAAGTCTTATGGGTAGGTATCTAGTGAAACAAAAAACCACTTTTGCTGACTCTGAAAAATGCCTGGCAAGTAGAGAATAAAGGGAAAATGTGACACAGTAGAAATACTATGTTGTTGATATCAGTATCTCCTCCTGTAGGTTTGAAGTTTGAGGAAATGCAAGAAAAGTTTGGGGAGGAATTCTTCAATATCTGCTTTGATGAGAATGAAAGAGTTCTTCGAGCTGTAGGTGGGACTCTTCAAGACTTCTTCAATGGCTTTGATGCTTTGCTGGAGCACATTAGAACTTCATTTGGAAGACAGGCCACCCTGGAATCCCCTTCATTCCTATGCAAAGAGCTCCCTGAAGGCAATCTCATGCTTCATTACTTTAACCCACATCAAATTGTGGGATTTGCAATGACAGGAATGATAAAGGAAGCAGCAAAGAAGATTTACCACTTGGAAGTGGAAGTAGAACAAGTCACTAATGATAAATTGTGTTCAGAGGGGATGAACCCAGGTAACTGCAGTTGTCTGACTTTCCTTATCAAACAGCATGAAAATGCAAATATCACAAAAGCACTTCCACCAGGAACTTCCCAGTCTCCATTAGACCTGAGGATTAGCATCAACACCTTCTGCAGAGCTTTCCCCTTTCACTTGATGTTTGATCCAAACATGCTAGTTCTCCAGCTTGGGGAAGGTCTTAGGAAGCAGCTCAGATGTGACACTCATAAAACTCTGAAATTCCAAGACTGCTTCGACATAGTTTCTCCTAAAATCAGTGCCACATTTGAACGAGTTCTCCTGAGGTTATCTACTCCCTTTGTCATTCGGACCAAACTTGAAGATTCTGACACTGAAAATAAAGATAAGGTAAGAACATTAATTTGGAAGGAGATGTGTGTATATGTGTGCTGTGGGAGAGGATTATTTGTTCAGAGAGAAGGAGCTCAAGTCCTGTGTACTCTGGAAAGCTTATTTGTGCCTTACAAACAGGGGCTAAGTGGTATTCCCCAGCCAAGTGAATATTTTCTTAAATTATTTATAAGCTTTGCTTGTGATGTTGGAGCAAATCATGACATTGCCATTCAGAATATTCTGTGCTGTGGAGTTGAGCAGTGCATCTGAAATCAGAAGGGTGAGAAATTTTGCAAAATGCCCAAATCTATTACAATAACAGTTACTAAGCCATTTAGTAGGCAATAGCTTTCAGTGCGGTTTCTGAAAGACTCCTCACATTACCACTTTGTTATATCCTTCTTCCCTGTTTCAATACACTGCTTTCCTCTGTGTATCTTTTATCTCTCATCCTGCACTCAAGGGAGCCAGAGCCACAAGTGGCACTAAGTATCACTTATGCCAGTTTCAGTGCTTTCCAGTCATTTAAACTGGCACTTGTCGCCTTGCACTGCCTCTTTTCACAGTGTTTTAGAGAGAGCTACCTTAGCTAGTTAGCCCTGTGTTGTGCTCAGTATGTTAGTTGAGAACATGTCTTACAGACTGGATGTCTCCAAAGATTGGTTGAAGTTTGTCTCATTGCATAACCTTCAGTTATGGGAAAGCTTTTTGGTGTGAGGTTGGCTTCCAGCTTGCTATGCATGTTTGGACTTAATACTTGCACTGAAATACTTTGTATAGGTAGCTTGAACATACTGCTGCTTTAAGTGATGGAATTACTGATTTTCAGGGTTTTAAAGAAATAGCATCCAAGAACAGCCAGTCCCAGTGACACTGGATATGTAGACACCTAACTTCTACCTATAGGTGTCACATTTACATTTTGGGTGGTCTGGAGGTAACTCGAGAAACTCTGTCTCTGTTTTGCTACCTACACTGGGACAGAGTTTGAGAAAGACTCCTGTACTAAATGCATACTGAGTTCTGGGTTCTTTTTAAAACATAGCTACTTCTGATAGCAGCAATGTTTCCTGCTCCTCTTCAGCACTGCCCTTTGGCACCACTAAACATGTTTCTGCTGCGTTTTCCCCTAGAAACAACATGTTCCCACAAAAGAAGCAAACTAGTGCTTCTCAATGTAATTCAACCTATTTAAAGCCTATTTTTCAGAATCTGTCCTCAAAGTCACTCTAGCTTTTAATTATGGAAATGTTGTGTGAAAAGCGTGGAGGTGTTGGCTCTGAGCTACCTTTCAAGCACAATCGTTTCTCCTGTAAAAGAGGCTTGTTCCATGCTCCTTCCTTTCTCAGAGCCTGCCTGTCCCTCTAAGGCACCTTCTTCTATCTCATTACAAGTTTCACAAACAAAAGGGTCTCTTACCTGGGCAGATCTCACGGCTTGTGGTTTGATCATAGGAGGGGTAGCAGGGAGTGGAACTTGCTAGAGGCAGGTTTGAGCAGCCATGTTGGAAAACAGCTCTAATTTCAAAAACTTGTTCTGTACCATCAAGCTGTGCAGCCCTGCCTGCACCCTTGCATCACTGCTGTGTTTCATGCCATGTGTCATTACAGGTGCCTGATGAACTGAGTCAGTTGTCCACTCAGGAGAGCAACCCTGTTTGTCTTAAAGTCTTCTGCAGAGTCAGACTGAACAAGTGTCAGCAGTAGCCCTGTAGTAGTAATTTGAGATTTTCTTGAGAAGCAGTGAAAGGCAATGGCAGTAAAGGTAATCCTTTTTCTGCCAACAGTTGTGAGAAAAACTGTCTTGAGCAATAAGGGGGAAAAGGTGATGGTGAGGTTCAGGGGACCTGAGTGAAATGTGCTACAGGCATGTGAATTAGTTTAGGAATGTCAGTTTAGCCAAAGAGGTGTTTTCTTCTCATCTCATAAGCACTTTCAAAAGTTTCTGTATCTGAGTAGTCAAATGAAGCTTTGTGAGTAGTTAAATGCAGGTCAGCACATGGTGCATTTTGCTAGATATTCCTGGTTTTCCAAAATGAAAGTTGCACAGATTCAGAGGTCGTGGTTGTCTTGCTTACATAGATTTTGAGACGACATGGCAATACCATTATGTCATGCTCAAGCCCTTAGTATCTCCTGGACTGAAAAAAAATAGACTGACACTTGGGAACTGTGTGCTGAATTCTTTTCCCAGAGCTTACGTCACTTGCGTACCTTATTTTGGAATTCTTTTCAGTTTGCCAACACTTGCCTGGGAAGTTGAGCAGGTAGACCAGTAGCTGTAAGATTAAAAATTGGCAGTAACTGACTTAAGTGTTTCACTGTTTCTCTGTCATACATCATTATTCAGTTCACACTGGAAATGCATCCCACTTACCTAGCTCTTTCTCTTTAGAAAATTTTCACTCTGCAATAACCTTAACACTTTTCAGATGTGGTTACTTTAAATGGCAGTTGAAAGAATGTGACCTAGACAACTCTGCTGCGTTTTGAAGCTGTTTAGTTGTCTCAATGGTTCAAGAAATAAAAATGTTTTTTTAAAAATTGCAATGAACAGAGGACCTTTCAGCCTTGCTTCAAAGCATTTTTATCTTCATGTCAATGCTTATAGATTTTCTTTTGAGGCTTGCAATGTGAAAAGCAAAACATTAAACTGTTTCCATCTAGTCTTTACACCAGCTCGGTGTTCAGGTGATAGTAAGTCACAAACCATGATCTATCCCTAAGGCAGCACTGAAAGGCAAATTAAAAAAAGCAACCTACCTGTCCTGACTTTCAGGCTGGATAGAGCTTGTCCCATTTATGCAAAGGCTCATTTGTGTGCTTCGATCTGCTGGGATTTAAAATTGCTGGAACAAATGACTTGGATTTACAACACTATCCTAAATTTCTGATGTAGGGCTTTTGAGGTACGGTTGATAGGTAACACTTCCAGCATCAGTATGTCATCAAAGTCTTGTTAATTTAATGTGTCACCAGCGGTTCCTTGGAGCTCTGGGTATTTACAGGATCCCATTGTTGTACAGACCAAACACATGGACTCTAAGACTTTAACCTCAGTTTTCAACACCATCTATACTCCTGGGTCATAATTCTGATATTTTGCTATTTACTTGGCAGATATTTTAATCTGCATTATACAGTGGACACATTTGACTATGCAGACTTTTATTCCACAAAGTAGGAGGCAATTTTGTAATTTTATTAGGCTAGCAGTCTCACTGACTTTACCTGAACTTACAGTTTGCAACTAAAACCCCTTGTAAGTCTGTGAAGGATAAGAACCAAGTTGTAGGAACTAAACCAGAATAGAACAGGATATGATAGTTTACATTCACCCTTTCTTTCCTCCCTCCTTCTGTCCTTCAATTTAATTTTCTTCAATGATTAATTGTTTTTTTTTGTTGATTATTCTGCACATTTTTGTTTTGTTTTGTTTTCCCTTGTGTTTAATCAAAGATCCTTACTTCCATGTAATCAGATTTTCCAGATTTTGGGTATTATCCCTAAATAACAAGATGATAAATATTACTGTTTTGCCTCTCAAAGGAAACTCATTCTACACTTCTCTTTCTGGGACCAATTATTTATTTTGACAATAAAAAATGTGTTTATCGTGGCTATTAATCATTTGGGATTGGTTGGTTGTAGCTTCACACAATACAACTGTGCTCTACAAGAGTTTAATGGAATTTAGTACAGTCATATATGGAATAAGGTATAATTTCATTTGAGAGGTCTGGGTCTGCCTGTTGGAGTGTTGTGAAGCTCCTGTCAAGCCTGTCCACCAAGGTCTCTTTCCATGAAGCTGCTGTCATTCAAGAAAGCTGATTTATGCACAGTGCAACTCAGGGGAGCAGAAGCTGTCTTCTTCTAGGCACCCCCTCGATGTCTTCAGTGGTGGGACCTTCTGGCACCACTGCTCTCTCCCTGGCATCATCTCCAGGTGTTAGCCCAAAGCAGATGGGGATTTTGCACAAAACTCTCTCCCTGACTCATTTGTGTAGAGCATGTTGACATGACTCTTACAATCTTGTGAGCACTGCATTACTTAGACATATGTGGTATTAACATAGTTGTCCTATTTGATGTTCTGCAGGACTTCCATGTTAATATGTTTCTTACGGAAGTCAGTTCCTCATCTCTGTGATCCACTGTTGTTTTTAAGGCAGTCACCTTTTACCATGTCTCTTTGTATGTGCTGTTTGTTTTCATAGAGTTGTCTCATGGATATTGCTTGATTTTGCTGCCTTAATGATTTTGCCTTTCTCAAGCAGCCTGATAGCTTACCCCTCACTTTTAGTGGTGTAGACCTTGCACAAATCCTTCTTGTTACCACCAAGGCCACATTTCAACTTTCCATTGAGGGTGCATCACAGCAATTCTCCACTTTGTCTTTTTTTTTTTTTTTTTTTTTTGTCCTGCAGGGAGCAAGGCAAAATGTAGCCAAAACCCCAGTAGTAAGTTATGCATGTAGGAGGAGCGCAAGTGGGCTGCCCTTTCACTATTTCTTGACATGACAAGGGCTGGAAGCTACTAATAAGTGCTTCCTGATTGCAGTTGTTTTCTGATTAAACTAATGAACAAGACCACTTGTGACGTGGTATATATACTTGCCTCCTTGACATTACAATGTGATGGCTGGAGCTATTTCACTTTTTGGCTTTATGGGAAGACAAGGTCTGATTCTCTTGGTTTTCCTCTTGTGGTGGGTTTAGGAAATCAACCCCCAAATTAAAATTTACCAGATCAGCTCAGGTGGCTTAGAAGTAAGATGAAGTTATATTTTACAGCAAGCTAGATCTACGAGCATATATACACACTATATTTACATGTATTTACAATTATATACAATTTAGAAATAATACAGTAATCCAGCCTTCCCCCTGGACAAAGAAAGCCCATAAGGGGCCAACACCACCCTCTCTCTCCCCCAAGAGAGAAAAACAAATCAGCAAGGCCTTACGTTTTATCTGGTCAGTCAGGGTTGGTGCATGGTATGGAAGAGTTAGAGAGGAGCGAAGGAACAACAAACAGAGCCAATGCCCAAAAGCCAAGAGAGTGAAATTGTTTATATATTGGCTTTTTATACCAATTAGCAAACCAATGAATGATACAGCTTTTATCATTGTTTTCCTTTCACATCTAGTGATCTCATTCATTTAGATTCTGCATTGAGTTTTCAGGAAAGTCCCGATTTCTCTCGTCGGAATTTTCCATTAAACCTTACACTACCCCAACTCTCCTGGCTAACATTCTTCTCACATGCCACTCCTATGCCATCAGTGCTGGGCAGATCAAGAGGAGACAAGGTTGCCCTTGCAGGGACCCACTGCATCCCTGGGGCCTCAATCCAGACCCAGTTCTCTTGGTGCATGGATTGACAAGCTGAGTCTTGCCAGCAGTGCAGATACCTTCCTGAAACTGACTTGACATGAAGCTGGCAAGCAATTTGAGAGTGAATCATGAAAGAAATTATTTGCTTCCCTGCCAGACACTGTGCAGCTGTATTTTCCTTGTACTGCTGCTCTCTTGCTCAGATTTACAACCCTTTGAACTAAATCACTGTTTGTAATGATACTCACTGGCCATTGACCTACTGCTGGGCTCACGAACTCTTTAATTTAGAGAACTTGTCAAAGAATAAAGTTGGCACCTAAAACTGCATCACTGAAGGTGGCCATAATTTTCCAGCAAAATGGTAGTGTCAGCTTTTTATAGCTCTACTAATTGTGCAGACTGCCTGAGCCAGCACCTCATGTGTTGTGGAGAGGAGAAGTTTGTGGTATATAAGCTAGATCACACCAGCAGGAATTTGTCCCAGTGTACCGATTTGACTAAATGCCAAATAAAGAAAAACAAACCAGTCCAAAGTCTAGATTAAAAAAACAGCTATATCTGGAAAGTTAGATTCTAAAATGTATAGATAGACATGTAGTAAATAGCCAGATTTAAAAAATTCTGAGTAATAAGCAACTGTTCATTTTAAAATATGGGTTGATTCAGTGGAAGCCAGTGAGAATTTCCCCTGTTGAGTTCCATTGTTTTGTGTAACTGTGGAGTTGCTCATCTAGTGTTTCTTCCTCAGTACGAGGAAGTACCATCTTTCATATTTATNCCAGCCCTCTGAGCATCTTCCTTACAGTCACTCAGCTATGTGCTTGCTGTGTATGATCAGATCAGGAGTCCATCGCGTTCAGCATGTTGACTCTCACAGTGACCAATAGACAATAAAAAAATGTAAGAAAATCTTTTCAGCCTGCAGTGCTTTTTTTTTTTCTGTAGTAAACCCTCCCAGCTTTTAGGTCTCCCAGAATGAAAGTGCATCATCTTGCAGTGGCATCCAGTATGTGGCCCTGATAGCCCCTTCAGGACTACTCCTTTAGTTTCATGTAGCACCTTTTGAACTGGGGGAAGTTCATACTGTCAGCTTCTGTGACATCTTGTGGACATAAGTTCACTGTCTATTAGAAACTGTGAAAATGAGACCTCTCTGATTGGCAGCCACTTTGAACCAGGTCTGTGGCGGTGTTGTGTGTGGACTGGAGTGGGTGATGAGGAAGCCTTCTTGCCTGTTGCTTCAGCAAAGCACTTTAATGTTGTGTTTGTTGACCATTGGAAACAATACAAAAATAAAGCTTTGTAAAATCCAGAAAATATGTTTTTTATACTGAGAGTCTATTCTGTATCTGCTGCTTCTACTTTTTATTCTGGACCAACTGAATGAAAAGAGCAGTCCTGACACTGGCAGGCTAGTTAATAACCAACCACACTATTTTAAAATGTTTTGCTTTTGTTCTATAACTGTGTTTTACCTCCTCTCCTAATAAAATTAAAATTAAGTGGCCTGAAAGTCATTCTAGCATGAGGGACATCTGTCACTTATGATCTAGGCATTCTAATTTTTCCTAGAGCTGATTTATTCACAGTTACTCTTTGACATTAAGCTCCCATTGCTTTGCAGGCTCCTGGAGCTCTCACAATCAAATTGTCTTCTGTTTCTGCTACTGCTAATATCCCACCTGTTTACTTGTCAAAATGTGTTTGGACGTTGATGGTGTTTAAGATGAACTGGCTGTCTTGACTGCTTCTAGAGGCTGTGATGGGTTGTAAGAAACAATAAGTGACACTGCTTTCGTATTTCATGGTTGTGCATCAGAGAACATCAACAACAATGTGAAGGTAGCCCAGAATTTTTAATATTTCTCCTGTAAGGTAGGCTAATGAAAATGTAATTTAAAACACATTCTCAGTGATAGGACTGAAGAGTAACACTCTAAAGACAAAAAGCTCCTTTGACTGTTGAGTCAAGTGGCTATTAAAACAATTTGACTTCATGATGAACTCTTCCCTCTTACGATTTGTGTAATTTTTTATGATAAGGGAGCTGCTCGCACATGAAAATGTCCATCTTTATTTCATTGAAAAGTTTTGAATGAGTTTCTAAATTGCAATGTACCATGACTAGGGGAAAAAAAGCACATTTCATTAATTTTTGCATCACATAATGAAAGTATTCAGGCATAACTCGTTTTGATTTTCAGGGATTTTTTTTTTTAAACCTCTCTTCTAGTGACTGAAATTAAGTATTGGTTTTTCACAGTACATTTTATAATTTTCCTCATTTATTTCTATGAGTTTTTGAGGGATTGTGCTCTTCATGGCATCACATTCCTCTAATCTGAATAGGTATGATGTCAGTAAAAAGCCTTTTTCCTTGGGATGGTTGAAGTAAAAACACTAGCATGGATTCTATTAATGAATCCATTCCTTAAGTGAATATTTAAATGGGGAAAGATACTCAAACTAGGATAACTTTGGAGTCCTTCCGTTGTTGTGGCTGTTGAAGGGTTAATACGTCTGTCACAGAACAAAAGCAGTCATGCCCTATGCCTTGAGGAAGAAAGAAAAAACTGGCCAAACTAACTTTCCTTTTGTTCTGCTTGTGATGAGGGCAGGCTCCTCTGCAGCACGTTGGCACATTCTATTGTTTTGGTTCTCTTTAAGAACAGAAGATCAGTGACTTTGGGACATATGCCCGAAGACAGGCATGCGGTGTGAATCGGGGGATTCAGTTATGTCCTTCCGCTGATGCAGCTTAGATTTATCTTTTAGTGTTTCCTCTTAACAAAGATTTCAGTTGTCAGGTAGCCTCTCCTTTTCTGCATCTCTTTGCTTAGGAAGGGATGATATTAAAATTGATCTTATACAATACAGACTTCTTGTATTAGTGTAAAACTTTTGCGGGGAATGCTCAGTGAATTCTAAATTAATTATAATGGTTTAACTTAAATATAAAGAATTGTTAAAGTATTTTGTAAAGCCCTTGGTGATTTCTGTTTTGTTACCTCAAAGGTAACCAGCAGGGGGAATGTTTGAATGGATTAAGACAGCCTGAGCATTATTCTTGATCGTGCTTGCTGTGGCTCAGAGTCCTTTGCAGTGCAGGCTTTTGGGTAACTCCTCTGTTGGAGTACGTTGTGGCTCCTTGGACACTGCACCTGGTAAAAGTCAGGCAACAGGAATGAAGAGATCTCACTATTCCCAGAGTTCTGTTATGCCATTAAAGTTGCCAGTGTTTAGCAAATATTAAAGGAGATACTTCATCTTGAAAGAGCTTTGATTTTTCAGTGTCATTAAACTGTATTTTAATTTAATTTAAAATAAAAAGTAAAAATAAAAATGCTGACTATGGCATTGATGGTGTGCAGACATTCATTGTCTAATTTTCATATGAAGGAAGAATGGAACATATAATTAAAATGGCATCAAATTTTCTCACTCATCTCAGTGGACTGGTGATTCAGTCTGTTTCCTTTTTGCTCAGGAAGGCTTCAAATTCAGTTACTGGATAACTTCTGTTCTGTGTCTTAACATTCAATTTCTGGCATTTGTTCCTGGGAATATGGGGATAAAATAGCTGAGAATATTTTGTGTCAGCCAAAAATGCAGAAACATCTGAGAGGTTTCCTAGCTATGTCCAGCAGCATCAGAGGGTCCTGAAAGGGTTTTGGAACCATTCTGGGTAATGGGGAACTCCATAGAGAGTTCTGAGGACATGGGAATAACACTAACAAATCCATAAACAGTATTTAAAAATAACTGACTTATTTTCTCTGATTCTGTTTTTTCCCATGATGTCATATAATCATATATGGGCTTGCTGAACGTGATGAACACACTGATGTACCATATTGGACTAGTGGGACTTGAAGAACAGTCCCAGCAGCCCATTGATTGCACTGTCTAGAAATTCCATATTTTGTTAGTACAATATTCTGTGAAGTAACTGTAACAATAAAAAAACATTGAATCTGTGCATATTGGTGTAGTGAGGTGTGCCTGAGAGTATAAAGATGAAGAGAAGTGTCAGCGGATGTGGTCGGGATCTTCTGACCCCTAACCGATGATATAAATCAAGTTACAATTCTAAACTAAGTAGATCATCCAGATACTGTGGGACTAAAACGTGACACCTTTTCTCAGGATAAAGAAAATGCTACTTCTTGATTTTTCTTAGGAGCTACCATCAGCCCAGTTTCAACAGGATTACTTTGGGGGTAGGTACTTATTTTGAGCAAGGAGAGCAGAATAAAGTCTAATGTGACATTAAATGCAGAAAATATATTTAGTGACTGCTCCTACAAGTGTCTTGAGCATGAAGCTCTTGTGGTAACAGAAGCTGTCCATATGGTGTGTTCAGGGAATTAGACTTTTATTTCTGAATAGGAGTCATTAACTTCATCGGTACTGTATTACTGCATTTTCTTAATTTAATTGGGACACAATCGCAATTACCTTTTTTTAGAAAAAAAAGGTTTATAACATTGATTTATCATTCAGCAGATTTAGATTGAAAAATTGTGTGAGCTTTGGATTTTTGTATGTGTTAATTTGTTTGACATTTTAAGATTGATTTTTATAATCACTGAAGAATTGGAGATTATAGCATTAATTATGGGAAATGTCCATAAAAGTACTAGAGGATTAATGACAAGAAATGGTTAACACATTGTTTTCCACTTATGCCAGATTACATCTCTACAAAATGAAGAGATGAAAGAATTGATTGAACACCTCCCAAAATGTTTATTTCTGAATTTGTTTTCAGCCACAAATGGCTATTTATTGGCCAATCTCTTTTCACTAGCAGATCTTCTGTTGAAGTTGTCAAATGCTGCTCTGAGTAACTATTGGGTGTAGATATAAATCCTGTGTGAAGTCAAGGAGAATTTGACCAAGAAATGACTTAATTTAGAAAATAGGGCAGATCCAAGGTTTTGTCTTAAGATATTTTAATCAAAATAGATATATTAAAACTAATGCTAATAGTACATTAATGCAGGTGTTAGTTTACAAAATGGTACTATGAAGAACATCCTAATGTATCATGGACGAGCACAGAGCTATGTGCAGTTTGCAGTTTAAGCTCGTTTTGCTGCAATTATGTGTATAACATAGCCATTTATGGTTAAATTTATGACATATGCTCTGTTACTCTTATCTTGTTTTAATGAATGTCATTGCCCTTACAATTTCTACCTTTTGCCATAAGAGAAGCCCACAGAACTTATGCTTGAGCCACCTTGCTTCCTCCTGGTGGTTTGCTCTATACGGAAGAGTCCCATGAAAGGTAGAATCGTAGAATCACAGAATGCTAGGGGTTGAATGCTATGTTGCCTGGGCTTGTTTAATACCCTTAGCAAGGCTGTGACGGAAATACAGGGACCGATAAGCACGAGTATGTTTCAATAGGACTTCATTTTGATAACTATGATGTGTTTTTGAACGCGTTCCTCTCTCTTCTTTCAGCCACTTACTATTCCCTTTGTCTATAATCACCTTTAGTTCATCTGTGTTTCATGAGCAGTTTGGAGCCAGAGAAGTTGGGTTCCCCACTCTGTGGGCAATGTGTTTCTTGAATAAAGCACAGCTGTGGATCTTCAGGGTCAGGGTCTTCAGGTCCTTGCCTGGTGAATTCACTGAGAAGCTGTGATGAAAAGGGGCTGGATTACAGGGTTCAGAAAAACCATTAATTTGTGCTTTGCTTGCAGGTTTAGCTGCAAGCCCAAATCAAATGATTAATCTGAACATCTCTCACAGATCTAATACACCATTCTCACAGAATGGAAGAATGCACTATTAGAATTTAAAGCAAGAATATAATACACCAACCTAAAAAGTGTGCTAAACATTATGCCTGTGTTAGGTAATCACCTGAGGCTACAAATTTACAACGTGCTAAATAACCGTTACCCTTCCAGGTGACGGTTCTCAGTCCCAGGAAAGAAGCCTTGGCTGCTGTCCTGACTGAGGGGGAAGGGTCTTCATGTGGGCAAGATGCAGTGCTGGAGGGCACTAGGAACTAGGAACTCCCAGTTCCTATCCCAAATCTTAGGGCTTTATGCCCTGATTTGCATGACTGTGGGCAAGACTATCCCTGAGCGGATTATACTGTCTGGAGTCTTTATCTCTGGCAGTGTAATGGAGTTTCTCCTTATCTTTCTTTATCCATAGAGGAGGTTCATTTATGTGCTTTTCTTTTTGATTCTCTTTTACTGATCCTATGATTGTCTAGATACAAAGGGTTGTTGGCTGAGACCGATGCTGAAATCCCCCAGCTTCCCTTTATCTCACTTTCTCAGGCAAATGAGTAGTGTTTTGAATTGAGACTCAGAGCATATTATCTGTTGAAGGATTTCAAGGCTCCCTTCAGATCTCAGTTCTCTGGATGATTGCCAAGGTCCAGAGAACAGAGATTAACAGTATCTCTGTCCAGAGGAGCAAGATTTGTTCTTCTGGATTTCCGTGTTGTGAAATTAAGGTGCAAACGAGACCAGGTATCACCTGAGAGAGAGAGAGAGAGAGAGAGAGAGAGAGAGAGAGAGAGACGTGTGCCTGGCCCAGGGATGTTCTTCTGTGGAGCTGTTCTGCAGGAGTTGTTCCTCGAACTCTTCTGGTGGAGGTGCCCCGGTGGTGGTGTTCCGGGGGAGGTGCTCCAGTGGAGGTGCTCGTGGAGGTGCTCGTTTTTGCAGGCATTGCTTATGTCTTTTTATACATTTTTTTAGACCAGTGTCCAGGCGCAGCTCCCCAGGAAATCTTCCTGTGTATTATCATGTTTGCAGGGATCCGGCAGCGGCACCGGGGAGGGCCTCTGCCCCTCACTGCACCGCTTACCTGTCCATACCCCAAATACACATAAGCCTTTTCTCTTCGGGGTAGCTGGTGTGATGTGTCCACATCCTGGGCATTCAAACCAGGCTGGAGTCCAGGAAGTCCACAAAGACACTCTGTCTCTGTTGATTAGCATCCCTGGCCAGGAATATGGGCAATCTTTAACAAAGGCAATCTTTATCTTTGTTGATTTGAACAAGGGAGAGACAATTAGACTTTCACAATGATACAGCACTGCTGTGTTTGGTCTATGGTTTATGGACAACTCAGGGCTGATCTGTCTACGCAGCTCCCCATAGGTTGTCTCTGCATACATAGGGCCTCAAGGCAATCCAAGGCTGGGTCACTTTTACAATCCCCTTTGGATTGCCTGCATGCCCTGAAACTTGTTTTTAAATTACGAGCCAGGCAGTCCATACAGAAGCCTCAACACTTTAGCTGTGTTAGCCTGGTATTTGAAAACAATTGTAGCAGTGAGTCATCCAAATAAATGGACACACCACTGCAGATCTTTACCCTTGTAAATACTCTTCACAGTGGTGGGTACTCAGGAGGCTTCTTTAAGCTGACACATGGGTACTTTCCTAGTTAGGGTCCTTTCCTGAAAAGAGACTATATTGTAATACTTTTCCTAGCTATGCAATATCCAAACTTAATGTCAGAAATAGGTAGTTGCCTAAGATGATCTTATGCTTCCCCCTGTTAATTGCTTTCTATGATATATTATACAGCAAGTATAAGTGGTTGCTGTTCAAACAGAGCTTTCTCACATGACTGGGGAAGCAGAAGGATTACAAGCAGAGGAAAAATATATTCTATTTTCTAACAAGCTGAAGAATTATTAACATTTTTAGGATATTTGTCTGTGTCTGTGAATTGCATCTGCTGAGGTGAACAAATTGTACAGATGATCAGTATTTGATAGCATGTTACGGAATTAAAAGAAGAGACAGTTTCTGATTCCTGCATAGATGAAAAAGCATGAGGCTTACTTCTTTGAAAGAAGTGCATAAAAAAAAGGCTTAAGCTTAACAGATCTTTCCCTGTGTAATTCTTTAAGCATTTGTATTCATAGGTAGTAATCTACCTAAAGGCTGGCTGATGCTTTTCCACTTCAGTTAGAGAAAATGAAAAGAAATAAGGCATTCTGCTGAGCAGGACTGGTAGCCCACAGCAGATTATAAAGGAATCGAGTAAACCTGTCATCCCTAGCAGAAGTAAGACTGAGAAATTAGTTTAATTTGTAGGTTCATTCCCTTTGAAGAAATGTATCAGTAAAGATATTTGTCAATCTACTGCTGTAGATCTATGAGAAGAACCTAATAATATAACTCTCTGTTCTTGTTCATGAAAGTGATCTAGATTTAAAATAACTTCTCCTGGGGGAGCAGGAGGGGAAGAATTGTTTTAAACTGGGACCAGAAAAGTTATGAAAAGTTTACCTGAGTGCCCCAATTACTGGGACCCATTTACTGTTAATATGGTTGTATATGTTAATATATTTGTAAAACATTGGGATTTGGGAAAAGCTAAAATGCAATAGGAAACAAATTGGTCCTCGCATAGACAAACAAGGCAGACAGAATCATACACTTTGCACTGCACTTGCAGAAACATTCAGTGCAATAGTGTTTAACTTATGCAGATCTTCATGAGAAGTCCTGTCTTCACTAAATTCATCAAGATTTGTACAAATTACTATAAAGAAGCAGGATCTTAGCTAAGGCAAAAAGACACATAAATATATTACTTCAAGTAGTCTATTGCTGGATTTTATAAATATGTGAATTTAGAAATATATGAGGGCTGGGTGTCAAGAGGGAGGAGACAGCCTCTTCTCAGTTATGCCCTGTGATAGGACAAGGGACAATGTATATAAACTACAGCACAGGAAGTTCCACCTCAAGATGAGGAAGAACTTCTTTATTGTAAGGCTCACGGAGCACCATAACAAGCTCCCCAGAGAAGCTGTGGAATCTCCTTCTCTGGAGAGTTTCAAGACCCCTCTGGATGCATTCCTCTGTGACCTGAGCTGGATTGTATGGTTCTGTTCTGGCAGGGTACTGGACTGGATGATCTATGGGTGTCCCTTCCAACCCCTAGCATCCTGTGGTCCCATGGTCCTGTGAATTGAAGAAGCATCATACTGTAAACTAAAATCAAATTGCAATTCAGAAAGTCAGAATTTTCCTACTTTTAAATTTAATAATAACATTATTTTTAAATGATCTTTTAATCTTCTTTCACAGGGGTGAAGCTATAGCAAGAAATATGTTACTGGGGTTTCAGCAAGTTAATGTGTTTGGCCATTTCAGACATTCAATAAGAACAACATGTTTTCTCTGTTTTGGTATGAGGTTGTTGGCTAAATACAACATCACATGATAAGCCATGCTATGTGTTTGACATAAGGCCAAGCCAGCAGTCCTCATAGAATTTTTACAATCCAAGCCATTTATAGTTTGTTCTCAGATCCAGTCAACTGTCCATTTGCTGGGACAGTAAAAAGCCCTTCCAATAAAACCTTCTTAGGAATATCTAAGAAAATATTATCATATTAAACTTAGTAAGATTTATTTATTTAGAATTTGTAAGACTTAATGACAAATGAGTTATGAGAAAATAACTGCTATTCTAAGGCAGTGTTAAAATGAGGTGTAAAGTGGCAACATAGGAGAACTTCAACCAGAGACAGACATGGCAGAATACATTTTAAACAGGGTGGCAGTGACAGCTCTCCATAGTCATTCTTTAGAAAGGCAATAGAAAACTAAATAAAAGGCATCGTAAAATTGCATCTTTCTGAAATCCAGAGGAGAAACAGCCTCTGCATTCTGCATTTGCAAGTTTGTCTGCAGGAGCTAAACCAGATGTGACATGTGAAGTCACGGTGCACTGCTATACTGTGTTCTTTCTCTAGGGTGAGGCACTGAATATTTAAAAGAAAATTTGTGAATGATAATTAATGAGGGCATGGTCCATTTCAGACAGAAAACAAAGGAGCAAATGCAATTTAGCATAGAAGCCTGATCATATTTGACAGTGAAAAATACCCCACCTTAATGAGGACTTTGTATCGTTTGAGCTAGGATAATTTTTTTTGTTTGTTCATTTTGTGACACGGTACAACAAAGTACCACTCTAATTAATTAGTATCACAGTATCACAGTATAGCAAGGTTGGAAGAGACCTCAAAGATCATCAAGTCCAACCCACTACCACAGACCTCAAGACTAGACCATGGCACCAAGTGCCACGTCCAAACGTGCCTTGAACACCTCCAGGGACGGTGACTCCACCACCTCCCTGGGCAGCCCANTTGGACTCTGCCCATCTGTCCAGGCACTCGAGGTCCCGCTGCAGAGCCCTTCTGCCCTCCAACCCACCAACATCTGCCCCCAGCTTGGTGTCATCTGCAAACTTGCTGATGACTGTCTCAATGCCCTCATCCAGATCATCAATGAAGATGTTAAAGAGGATGGGGCCCAGTACTGATCCCTGGGGGACACTGCTAGTGACAGGCCTCCAGCTGGATGTGGCACCATTCACCACCACTCTCTGGGCTCGGCCCTCCAACCAGTTCCTAACCCAGCACAGAGTGTTGCCATCCAAGCCATGAGCTGACAGCTTAGCCAGCAGTTTGCTGTGGGGGACACTAATGGCACACTAAAGGCACACTAAAGCATTAAAATAACAAACTTAACAGATAAAACCACATCTCTACCAGAATCAAGGAAGATATCATGTGTTGACTTTGTTCTTGAGAATTTCCATTCTCGTAGCAAAACAGATAAATAGTAGCAACACAACCTGTTCCTCAACTGCTGCTATCTGGAAGCAGCATTCCCAGATGCTGAGTGAAGCAGCTCTCATTGGGGATGCTGATGAGGGTAGTGCAACTCTGCTGAAGACGCTCTGATTTTGTTTTACCACACACGCACCTGTATTTGAATCTATTTTCACAAGCATATCGATGATTCCTCATGCCCTCATCTCAGGAGCCATATACTCTGGAAACATTTTAAAAGTGTCTTAGCTTTTCCTTTGCATCACATTTTCAGAGAATCATCTTGCATTTAATAGTATCAATTGTAGTGTTTTCCCTCTCTTCTTTCCAGGACATAAAATATTCAGCACCCTTTCCTTTATGATTTAAATTGCATTTAAGTAATGTCTCTTTTTTTTATGGAGAAGAGACAACTCTTAAAAAACTTCATAGTTCCTTTTCAAATCTGGAGTTTTGTTTTAGAGCTGATCTGTAGCATATTAGAGATTGATAGGCCACATTAGAGAGTTCGCTACTTTTCAGATCAGCTCTGTCTAGTAAAATAGGCATGAGCCCCATTTGTACTTAACAAGGAAGTAATTTGGAAAGAGTAAATTAGTTGCTTGCAGCTATGAGGTGAGTAAGTAACATATATAAAAGATTGTAGCACGATGTTCAATTAATTTCTTCATCCCTTTGGCTATATTTAACTATTTTAGTACGTTTATGTGGTCTTACTACAATGGGTGATTTACGCCCTCTCCAGTGTTCTAGGTGTTTCCATTTCCCATTTAATTCTCTCTAACAGTTTTTCTTCAGCACTTCTGACTTTGCTAAAATGAATTATTAATTTTCTGTTGACTGTTCTTCATTATGATCTCAGTACAGTCCATATTTTTAGGACCCTAAAGGGTTCGATTTCCTGTGACCGCAGACAACTTTTACATAGAATGATTGAGTTCCATTTTAAATTAGTTAGATTTTATTTTGCCACCAGTTTTCCTATTTGCAAGACTTTACCACTATTTTACTCTCCTGGTGGTTGGATACATTCTCTGACTCCCTGTTCAAATGTAATTGTTGTTAGCTTTTGTGCAGGGAGACTTGAAAGTGTTCATAAGCCACAGCAATATAGGTCCTGATGGTTAGGAAACTCTCTTATAAGACATGAAATATGAATGACTGTGCCCTAGGCAGAAGATTTCATTAAGGTAAAAGATGTGTCAGATGACATGATGAGGCCAATGGAAATGGTGGGACTTTTCCCCACTCTTCTATTTAATCAGTTTAGCATAGTTAGGTTTTATATCACAATTCATTAAGCCTGTTGAAAGCTCAAAGCTTTGAGATGATGTATACAAAAGCTGAGGTTCGTTGCATGAGTTTCCTTTGCTTTAAGTATGTAACTGATGATGGTGTTTCTTTGGCTACTACCACTGTGTTCTTCGAAAGCCTTTTCTATGCATAGTGATTTTTATTAACAGAAAGTCTATAACATTTGGGGTAGCTCAACTGAAAAGATTTTATTTGATTTGCTGTACATATGTGCTGAAAATCCCAGTTTGTATCCCACAGAATCACAGAATGTCAGGGGCTGGAAGGGACCTTGAAAAATCATCTAGTCCACCTCTGCTGCAGAGCAGGATCACCTATACCAGGTCACACAGGAATGCATCCAGGCAGGTCTTGAATATCTCCAGAGAGGGAGATTCCACAATCCGCCTGGGCAGCCTGTTCTAGTGTTGTGTCACCTTCACAGGGAAAAAAATTCCTCCTCATGTTTATGTGAAACTTCCTATGCCTCAACTTCCACCCACTGCCCCTTGTCCTGTCACTGGGCATCACCAAGAAGAGCCTGGCTCCATCCTCCTGGCACTTGCCCTTTACATATTTATAAACATTAATGAGGTCTCCTCTCAGTCTCCTCCAAGCTAAAGAGCCCCAGCTCCCTCAGTCTCTCCTCATAAGAGAGATGTTCCATTCCCTTCATCGTCTTTGTGGCTCTGCGCTGGACTCTCTTAAGCAGTTCTATGTCCTTCTTGAACTGGAGGGCCCAGAACTGGACACAATACTCTAGATGTGGCCTCAACTGGGCAGAGTAGAGGTGGAGGAGAACCTCTCTTGACCTACTAGCTGCACCTCTTCTAATACACCCCAGAATGGCATTGGCCCTCCAGGCCACAAAAGCACACTGCTGGCTGATAAAATTATCTGGAAAATGTATGGCTTGGAATAAGAGTCATTTTCAAAAACAAATAATAATAAAAGTAAATCTTTGTGAATAACACTAATTTCATATTTAGACTCTGAAGAACAAGTTTTTGGTTTTACAGTGATGTTATACCAGAATAACTGCTCATTTCAGAGCAATTGCCTTGTTTACATAAAGTGTCCATTATGTTAAGACCAGGTCTGTAATACAGGTCCTACTGCTGCCTCAGATACTATTGCTGACTGAATGGCACATAACTTTTGTTTTGATGTTTCCAAGGAAAGTTTCACCATGTATGGAGGCTATAAATTTTTTCCTCATTGTATAGTCCTCTGGATTGCTTTATGATTTCCTTCTGTGATAACTGCTTATTTCACTCTGCATCTGCACTGTCTTTACATTGAATTGAACCATGCTTTCATTCCAGTCTTGAGTTACCTGTGTGCCTGACACCACATAGATTCAACTGTCTTCCAGTCAGAGTAGATTGTAGCTTTTACATTTCAAGATGTGTGTTTGTAATATTTTTCTTTTTGTTTGTTTGTTTCTGTTTGTTTGGTTTAATTTTTTGTCGTTCTGTTGGGTCTTTGTTTGGATTTTCTTTTTTCCACTGAATGCTTCCATCACTCAGTCTCTTTTGCTCCTACACACTTCTGCAAAATGGTTCCTATGGTGACATTAAATGTTTTTCTGTGTGTTTTGCATTGCCCTTTGACATTGTTGCCTTTAGAAGAAGAGGTACTGTTATATCTCATCCACACTACTTTTATAATGAGGCTAAAGCAACCTCTTTTGGTATGTATTTGTTTTATTGAGCATTTTCAGTACATTGTTTGCTTTTATGGGGTCTTAAATAGCAGTGTGCAGGAATTTTCAGTTCTTGATTGCTGTCTGTCTCTCTGCCCCTAAGTCTTCACTTTCATAGAACTTGCTTTCATAAATACTCTCTTCCTGCAGCGCCTAACACTTTGATTGCAAGAGCACTCTCTGGAAGATGGCCATGCTCTTGACTTTTAAAGCTCTTTTAAAGCTTTATTACATAACTAGAGATGCTGAATTTACAATTTATTCTCTTACCCACAGAAGTACTAAAACTAACCAATATAAGGACTTCTGTTCTTACTTCATTAGATGTATTTGCTTTAAACCATGAGGACTTTTTATTCGATTATGTTTTTCTTTTAAAGAGTCTTAAACCATTTTGGTGCAAATTCTAAAATACCACGACAGCCTGAGTGAGACACTGGAAATGGAAAATTTCAAATATGACAAAGTTAGGAGCAATGGAAAATGAGATCTGTTAATGGGAAACAAGGCTGGTGAGGGGGCTGGAGCACAAGCCCTATGAGGAGTGGCTGAGTGACCTGGGCTTGTTTAGCCTGGAGAAGAGGGAGGCTCAGAGGAGACCTTATCACTGTTTACAACTATCTTGAAAGGAGGTTATAGCCAGCTGGGGGTTGATCTCTTCTCCCAGGCACCCAATAACAGAGCGAGGGGACACAGTCTCAAGCTGTGCCAGGGGAGGTTTAGGCTGGATGTTAGGAAGAAGTTCTCCACAGCAAGTATGATTGGCCATTGGAATGGGCTGCCCAGGGAGGTGGTGGAGTCCCCGTCTCTGGAAGTGTTTAAAAAGAGATTGGATGTGGGACTTGGTGCCATGGTTTAGGTGTCAGATGATAGCTTGGACTTGATGATCGGGAAGGTCTTTTCCAATTTGATTGATTCTGAGACTCTGTGATTGGGTGAAACATATGTCACCTTTAGTAATAAAAGAGGCCTGTAATATTGCTTATGATGCAAGTAGAACAGATTTTAGTCATTGTTTTTTAACTTCCTCAATATGTGAAGGGTGCAGCAGTAAGTCTGCTGTCTAAGGTTAAATGATGTTGTGAGGTGCCTTCTCCAGGCCTCTCTGAATTATACAGCTATCTTTGTGATTTTGAGTCTAGATTCCTGACAGTCCTTTTGAATCTGTGGTTGCTGGCATTTCTCCCCTCCTAATGAGGGTAATGGCAAAGTTGCCTTAAATCTGTCTTCTAACTACCAAGAAGATGCCCGAAGATGTCCGAATTACTGGAACGTAAGGCTTACCAGACATTTGTATTTTCAGCCTGCATTACCCATTTTTTCAGGGCTATATAATGGTCTGAAGAGGTATATTTCTCAATAATCTGTCTGCACCATGTAACTGATTAATCCAGGATCTTGTATCTCGCTGTCATGCGCAGAATATAACCGGAGGCAGTTAAAAGGTGGAGTGCACATATTCGGTGGGAATTTGCAGTTTCATGTGAGATTTGAAGTCTGTCTTGTATGGATTAACTTCAGATGTTTTCATTATCCATATAAAGGACTAGCTGTTTTCTATCTTTTACTAAATACTTTGCCTGGACAGATCTTGTCAGTAGTTGAACAGTGCTATTTTACAGTGTTAAATAAAAAGAATATTCTCTCTCCTGATTTTGCTTCTCTTTCTTCCTACATTAAATGTTGCCTTCCTGCTTCATTATGAGAGAGGATCATTAGGCTTACAAGCTCAGTACCTTTAATGTCTAAATTATAGATCCCCTCCAGCCTTTCTGGCCGATTCCCTTATAGCTGTTAACTGTAAGTTTTGCCATTTTAATATCACTTTGAGGTTTTTAATGTGTGTGTGTGTGTTTTTTTTTTTTCGTTTTTTTTTTTGTTTGTTTTTTTTTAATTTTAAGATCATTAAGGAAAAATCAAATGCAATTTCTTTAAATATCCTCATGTTAACAACCCTTCTTTGAAAAACTGATCGCTCTCTGTATTCCTTCTCCTTCTCTTACCTTAATTCTGAATGATAGAATATTATCCTATCAAATGGATGTATTTCCTTATTGTTGTCTCATGAATAACTTTGCCAGGGGCTTTCCAAATGTTATAGAGGCTCTCAACTTGTGCTGAGTGTTCTTTTCAAAATGACTCCATTTTCCTTTGGAAAAGTCATCCTATTTAACTTCTATTATGCCTCTCCAGGTGAGGTGTCCAGTAGTTCTGTTTCAATGACTCCTTTATGAATGAACTAGTTAGGAGTGAGTGAAAGTTCTGCTTACCTGCAATTCATATGGAGTTGTAAGCTGGCTGAGCTGCTAAGAAAAAGGAGGGGATAAAAAGCAGTATCTTCTTGAAGTAGGCTGAAAGTTGGTACCTTAACAGTTTACAAGACTGCCCCATACTGAGTACCTTCTGGGCTTGCTAGCTGGGGCTGTTTAATCACCATTATTTTTAACCCAGTACAACCTCTTCTGACATACCTTTCTCAGACTATGCCTCTTTAATCAGAACTTCTTAGTACCTTTTGTGAAGAAAATTGCTACAAAGACATCATTTCACCTCTCAGAAAATCTCCTTACTCTGCATGGTGAAGAGTCTTACATCTTATACACCATGTGCTGCTGTGGTAGACACATGAATTCATTGTTTCTTCCACAAATAGAAGTATGAGAGGATGAAGAAACTAACCTGGGTGATTTGGAAAGCTGCCTACCATCTGGTGTGGGCGTACATGACCGTTGGTATGATGATGGCGAGAAGCCTTATCATGTCTGAAATCCCCTGAGTCTCCTGCAGGACTGCAGCAGGTGGAGCTGACATGCAGCATGTGTTCAAAACACTGCTTCAAAAATGGGAATTCCTGTGTTTAGGAAAATGAGCTATGTGGTGTGATTGTCTCCAGCAGCAGGGAATGGGGCAAAATTAAATGACACATCCTTAATGACCTGTGAAACAAACTAATGAAAGGGACTTTAAAGTGTGCACGAAATGCCGTGAGTATTTTATATGCACTCTGCCTTAGTGAAATGCACAGTGAGAATTGGACTTGGTTTAAGTCTGAGTCTTCATAACTATGAAAAAAAAAAAAAGGATATGAGACTGATGACAAATTATAAATTCTGTTCTAGAAATAGTTTTTTAAAAACTTAAGATAGACAATGGTTACTTAAAAATAAAACCTGTATGTGATCTGGAAAAAAAATACTCTGCTAGGTCTCATCTTAATGCCTTGCCAAAGGGCTGAAATACTGAACCCTGAATACCAGTTTTATAATGGACTTAATTAAAATTCAGGAATTGCAGAGCTAGCTGGATTTGAAGAGGTAATAGCAAATAGATAATTGCGACCACAGAAAACGGTGTGACAAATTGATGCTTGAGGTAACAACCCAAACCTACATGCTATATGGCAACACAACAGCATTTCCAGAAGCTTTTAAGACCAAACTGATATTTAATAGGACTCATACTGCTAAACAGTTCGGATGGTTTTGAAAATCCTATCTGAAGTCTATTTTGTAAAACAAATTCAAATACATGATCAGAGAAATGGCCCATTTTCTGTGGCAGGTAAATATTTGTAATAGATAAGCAGCACTTCCTAATGGCAACTAATGACATGATTATTTGACAAGTAAAAATGGTGCAGGGCCTGATTCTCTACTGCTCCAGGTCACTCATGGACATTCAAACCTGAGTAAAGTGACATTCAGTTGTCAGGAGTGTGCTACATTCATTTAGCATTTGAATGATATGACTGCTTGAGTTTCTTCTAGTCAAGGCAGAATTTGGGTCATGACAATTTCGTATCTGGTTTCCAAGTTTAGCTTAGGTACATATGCTAGCAGGTTGGCATAAATTTAAGATGGCATAACTCAAAAACCTTTAATTGCACACCAGAAAGGACCTGTCAAGCAGATGGGCATACATGAAATTAGGTCCCAAGATTATGAATGAGTTTTACTATAAACATTGGATTAGAAGCAGACCCAGGCACAGGAGATGACTGTATCTATGCTAGCGAGCATTGTAGACCTGGGAGGCAAAAGAGTAACTGCCCTTTGGAATGTGGAGTTCAACAGAGAAACTCTTGGAGAGCAGTCTGCTCCCTAAGGCTGCTTTGTCAAGTTTTGCTTCTGAAGTGCATGAAATCAAAACACCAAAATAGATGTCTCATCTGATTCTACTATTTGATAAAAAAAATTAAATGGCTCAATCATGTTGCTTTCAATCACTGTGCTATGAGCTATATGAATCTTGTATTCTTTTCTGTTCAGGCTCCAATGTCAATATAAAAGGTGCAACAAGTTAGTTCAAATGAACTCTGATCTTTAAAGAATATCTGTGAGTAGTTTTAAGTCCTAGGAACATCCTTGCTGGAGGATCTGCAAATAGGAGAGATTTTAAATCTCATTTATATCACTGCTCTAGCAGTCTGGCTACATTCTGAACATAGAGGCTTTTCAGTTACTTTCTTGGGGCATGCACATCTCCCCAGGTAATACCCAGGAAAACAGGCACCATCAGTTATTAAATCAGTTGTCTGCACTGTGTCATCTGCTATGACCAAGATGCCCCAAAGCACAAGAGAAGCCCTCACAGGGCTGTCAGGCAGTGTGGAAGACTTGTACTCTTTTAGAGCATCAGCAGGAAGTTAAGAATGATACCACACAGCACCTCAGATGCTGTTAATGCCAATGTGTCAGCCAGAGAATTGAATACCTACATTTCGTGCCCTCTGGCACCCTGCTTTTAGATGTATAAATCCCTATTTATTTGTAACTCCAAAATTCGTACAGTTAGCAATACTGAAAACAATGGAGCGCTACTGTAAAATAATACAGTTGCTGTAACATAAAATAACATCTTGTGATGATGATGGTTCACCATGCATTGGAATGAGATGTTGTCAGAGGTTTGTCATATTCATGCCTGTTGAAGTGTCCATTTTACTTCTTTTTCAACCTCTTCATGGCCATTAGATGATTTTTTTTTTAAGAGTTCTCTCTCAACTTGATTTCCCTTCATTAAGAGTTTACAAAGTTCTGCTTCTCTACAGTGACATAGTTTTAGTGCAAGGTTCTGAGTCTCATCTACATAATTTTTCTGGTTGGCAGCAGCTTGGTGTATTAAGAAGAGGATTTATTTCATTATAAATCTACTTTTTAAACACAATATTAGTATTCTGTTAAAACTAGAGTACATATATTCCCTTTCCATGACATTTCTTACATGACTTTTCAACATTTGTGAACATCTAAAATTCAAGTATGAACATCATAAGATTGAATACTTTCATAGAATCATAGNTCCTTCCTGTGCTGGGGGCTCCAGAACTGCACACAGTATTCCAGATGGGGTCTGACGAGAGCAGAGGAAAGGGGCAGAATCCCCTCCCTTGCCCTGCTGCCCATGCTGCTCTTGATGCAGCCCAGGACTCGGTTGCTCTCTGGGCTGCATGCACACACTGCAGGTTCATTTTGAGCTTGTCATCAACCCAGACCCCAAGGTTGTTCTCCTCAGGGCTGCTCTCCAGCCATTCCTCACCCAGCCTGTATTTGTGCTTGGGATTGTGCCTACCCAGGTGCAGGACCTTACATTTGGCCTTGTTGAATTTCATGAGGTTGGCCTGGGCCCACCTCTGCAGCCTGTCCAGGTCCCTCCGGATGGAATCCCTGCGCTCTAGCAAGTCGCCTGTGCCACACAGCTTGGTGTCATCTGCAAACTTGCTGAGGGTGCACTCAATTCCTCTGTCCATGTCACTGACAAAGATGTTAAACAACACTGGTCCCAGCACTGACCCCTTCTTGACACTCTTTGGTTTTAACTTAGTGATAGAAGATAGCTGTACAAAGTTTTTTAAGCTTTAAATTCTTTAAAATGTGTTCCCTAAGAGTAGAACATCCATTAATTTTCTTCAGTTTGCTTTTCCTCAGTTTATCCATCAGTTGAGCAGTTGGATTTAAGTGCATTCTTGAAGCTTGGCTCTTCTGTCATGAATGATGCACCAAAGCTTGAGGATTTGACTACAGATAATATTATTTCTTCTCCAAAGGAAAGGATGCTGTTGCTACAGAAAGAATGCCTGTTGACTCTTTCATCATCTGGGTAGATTAGAACAGGTTTAAAGTGTTTCCTACAGAAAAGATAATACAATTTATTTTTTTTTAATGAGTAGCAAATTACAGGCTGAAATCACCTGTCAATCTGTTGTTAATGATATAATCAGAAACTGCAGCATGTTTGGAAAGCTTTGACTTGACGTTGCTTTATTTTCTATAAAAGCAAATAGGAGGAGACACTTATTTGCAACACACTTCACTTTCACAGCAAATCCTACTAATGGTGATATGGTGATATTTAAAAAATATATTCTTGCAATAATACCATTACAAAGCTATCTGAGCTTGATATGAGTAGCAGAGGTCATAATGAATACTTATTGTTATTTGTGGGAAATGAGATTTGTTTCAGAGGAGATAAACTGAAATATGTTTGTTAAATGTACCATAGCAGCACTGTTACCCAAGGTTTCTATTTTTCCATTTTAACAGGCTACTTTGATGAATTGTTCTGATTAGCTCTGGAGAAATTAATATTAAAATAAGGTGTGACTCAGATAGAACAAAAAAAAAAGGTGACATGCTTAGGAGTCACTGCAGATTAATTCATACAAAGAGTTAGGAGATCTGTCTAGGAACAGGTATCATGGTAACATATTGTTAAAAATATGTAACAACTCAAATCATAGAATTGTAGAATCATAGAATCATAGAATTGTTGAATCATAGAATCATTGAATCATAGAATGGTAAGGTTGGAAGGGACCTCAAGGATCATCTAGTTCCAACCTCCTGCCATAGGCAGGGACACCTCCCACTAGAACAGGTCACTCAAGGCCTGATCCAGCCTGGCCTTNCCACCTCTCCAGCCTGTCCAGGTCCCTCTGGATGGATCCCTGCCCTCTAGCAAGTCGACTGTGCCACACAGCTTGGTGTCATCTGCAAACTTGCTGAGAGTACCCTTGATTCCTCTGTCCATGTCACTGACAAAGGTGTTAAACAGCACTGGTCCCAGCACTGACCCCTGAGGGACGCCACTTGTCACTGGTCTCCAAGTGGACATTGTACCATTGATCACCGCTCTCTGTGTGTGACCCTCTGTTGTGTGGCATGTCCATGCAGATGGTGTGTTTCCTCAGCTGTATGCTCAGGTGACAGCAAAGCCAGCAAATTCCCTTGCATCCTGTAGTGCCTGCTCTTGCAGTGGGCTGGCTGCACACAGGGAGACAGCAAAGTGGCATCTGCCAGCCCTGAATGTTCTGAGCTGCTGGAGAGGAGTAAAAACCCAGGCCTGATCTTAAAGGAGAAACAGGCATTAAACCATCTAACTTTTAAGTAATCACTGAAAAGAGCCTGGCTCCATCCTCCTGGCACTCACCCTCTACATATTTACAAACATTAATGAGGTCTCCCCTCAGTTTCCTCTTCTCAAAGCTAAAGAATCATAGAATCATAGAATCACAGAATCAACCAGGTTGGAAGAGACCTCCAAGATCATCCAGTCCAACCTATCACCCAGCCTTATCCAATCAACTAGACAATGGCACTAAGTGTCCCATCTACTCTTCTTGAACACCTCCAGGGATGGTGACTCCACCACCTCCCTGGGCAGCCCATTCCAATGCCAATCACTCTGTGAAGAATTTCCTCCTAATATCCAGCCTATACCTCCCCTGGCACAACTTGAGACTGTGTCCCCTTGGTCTTTTGCTGGTTACCTGGGAGAAGAGACCAACCCCCACCTGGCTACAAGCTCCCTTGATGTAGTTGTAGACAGCAATGAGGTCACCCCTGAGCCTCCTCTTCTCCAGGCTGCACACCCCCAGCTCCCTCAGCCTCTCTTCACAGGGCTGTGCTCCAGGCCCCTCACCAGCTTCGTCACCCTTCTCTGAACACCTTCCAGTACCTCAACATCTCTCTTGAATTGAGGGGCCCAGAATTGGACACAGGACTCAAGGTGTGGCCTGACCAGTGCTGACTCCAGGGGCAGAATAACCTCTTTTGTCCTACTGACCACACTGTTCCTGACACAGGCCAGGATGCCATTGGCTCTCCTGGCCACCTGGGCACACTGCTGGCTCATGTTCAGCTACTATGTACCAGTACCCTTAGGTACCCTTTCTGCCTGGCTGCTCTCCAGCCACTCTGTCCCCAGCCTGTAGCACTGCTTGGAGTTGTTGTGGCCAAAGTGTAGAACCCTGTACTTAGCCTTGTTAAATCTCATCCCATTGGTCTCTGCCCACCCATCCAGCCTGTCCAGGTCCCTCTGCAGATCCCTCCTACCCTCTAACAGATCCACACCTCCTTCTAACTTGGTGTCAAGCCCCACCTCCCTCAGTCTCTCCTTGTTAAAGACATGTTCCATTGCCTTAATAATTTTTGTGGCTCTGTACTAGACTTTCTCAAGCAGTTCTATACCCTCTTCTTGAAAGGGACTGAGAAGAGACCTGGGAGAGGTGGTTGGGCTCCCAGAAGGAGGTGGTAGAATAAGAAATACAGATTTCAAGGGACTCATCGGAAATGCCTCATCTTTCTTGAAATAAGGGCACAGATACTGGCAAGGCCTAAACAGGATTTAGAAAGCAGAATCCTCTCACAAAGACAACGTCAGTATAATACCTAGGGGCTGCTGAGAACTTCAACCCTCATTTGTTCTTCTGGTAAGTGTATTTACAGGTAGACTACTATGCACTGCTCCGTTTAGCAGCCTCCTTTGCTACCTGTTTAAATAAGAGTGTCTGTGAGTGAGAAATCAGTGCTGCCCACAACTGCAGAGTCCTTGAAGAGTCTCACCTTATGAGACTTCTAGGGACAGAAGCTGGGCTTTGCCGCTTTACTGCCTTCTGTTATATCTCAGGCAGAAGGCTGGCTGCTGCAGGCCCAGGTGGGACGTGTATGCAGGCACTTATAATGTGTTTAGGGCCATCAGGGAAGTGCTCAGGGAGCTTACATGTCACTTACCACTGTGTGAGGCCTTTCAGGTTGCAGTTTAGGTCTTCTGCTGAAAGGCTGCTGAAGCCCTATTTTAGGTTTCTAAATCTTTTCTTTGGAGCTGGGTCTTGGTTCTTTCTGGCTAATCAGCAATAATAATAGAATCATAGAATCACAGAATCAGTCAGGATTGGAAGGGACCACAAGGATCATCCCATGGGCAGGGACACTCTACCCTAGATCAGGCTGGCTAGAGCTTCATCCTGCCTGGCCTTAAACACCTCCAGGGATGGGGCCTGAACCACCTGCCTAAGCAACCCATTCCAGGCTCTCACCACTATCATGGTGAAGAACTATAGATTACTTATTAAGCTACTTTTTTTGGTTTTTTTTGTAGAATGGAAGGAAAACATATGCTGATGAAAAACATATTTTCTCTACTAGAACTTTCCACTTCTGTGAATCAGAAGCAACCGAACATCTAAGAGTTGTGTCATGGATTGGGTTGAACCTGCTGCTGCTATTCATATCATGCTGCAGTCATGCCAGCTTCAAAAAATGAAAGCGCTTACTGGAGCAAAGTATTATGGGGGTTGAAGTTCAGATTGTAACATGGGAAGCTTCCTGTTCTAGTTGCTGCTTCAGGGTTCCGAGTTCTTGGGTGCTGGCTCTTTTCTGCAGGCATGGCAGGGGAATGGGTCGGAGTCAATTAGATGCTGGGTTTGGTTTTCTGCTTGATGCTGGTTTGTTCCCTGTATTTCACTGTGCTTCTTCTGAAAATAGGCTAAGCTAAGGTAATCATGCATTGTATTATTAGATTATTTAGATTGTTAGCTAAGGTAATTATGCATTGCAATTGTGATATGCTATATTAAACTCTTATTTCTTTTTCTCAACCCTAAGTTTTCTGTGTTACTTTTTTCCCTGACCTTTTGTGTTGGGGGAGCAGGGAGCTTAGCCCTTGCGCTAAACCATTACAGGATGTTACAATAAAATCAAAATGTACATTTTAATATGGCTCCCTTCATGCAATCTGTACTATAAACGGCAGGCTACTGAAAGACATTCTCCATGTTATCATGTATTTTAAATCCCTAATTTGGCTATTCAATTTGAGCTACAAATGCAGCAGTCTCTGAGTTTTTAAACCTCTTGGCTAATGGGGTAAATGGCTTCAGCATTGTCCTATGAGAAAAAGACAAGCTACAGTCTGTGCCAAATTAACTTCATTAATTTAAGGAAAACATCCTTCCTGCTGAACCAAAATGAGTATGAAATTGGGCATGGTTGACTAACAGTAATGATAAAATTTCTGACTTTTGCTTTATTCTGTATGCTAAGTACAAATTTACCTTCAGAGTTCATCCAAGGGGGAAAATATCAACAATATTAGCATCCAACAAAAAGCATATTTGTTCCTTTAGCAGTTCTTTTTCTTCATTAGTTGTTTTTTAAAAGAGACTTTAGTTTAAAGAAAAGTAATAGTTTCTTTTCTCTGACAGCAGAGATTGTATTTTATAATTTTCCTTTGAACATTTATAATCTTTTAATAGCTGTTTTTTTCCAGACAATGTGACGATAATTGCTAGATTATAAAAAGAGCAGTTTGATCGAGCTTGAATGCTAGCTTGATCCTATTTCCACTGAAGCAGAGACTTCTTCAATAAGGAGAGGGATGGAATATGCTTCATGATTGTTTCTTTTCTCCTGCCAAATCCTTTTTCATTCATCCAAGACACTGAAGAGTTCTGCTTTCAGTCACAGTGCTGTAAATCTGGTCTAACTGCATTGACTCAATGAGCTTATTTTTGTAGAGATCAGTATAAATGAGAGAAGGATTTATCCCAGTTGGATTCATCCTTCTTGTTAGTGAGGCAATGTACTATATAATTTGTTCTCTCGATAAGACTTTGCCAGTATTAACTTCTTTTTCAGTCTATGTGTGGAAACATATGGAATATATGATAGACTCTTAATAGGTATGAAAGGCACAGTAATCCTGGAAAAAACACTAGGTTTTTATTTGACTGAGGCTTTTCAACTCCTATCCTGAAATTTAACAATGACAATGAAATGTCATGTATTGCTCTCCACTGCTTATTTTATGTTGCTTAACTGTCCTAGATGCTGTGACTGCTGGCAGAATTGTAACAGTTTGAAGGGCTGGATGATAAAGTAAGAAGCGCACAAAGTGCAGTTTATTATTTATTGCATCCACACGACGCTACAGATAAAAGATCTAGATACAACTCATTGGAATCTTAGACAACTCACAGTCAATGCAAGTGATAGATATGAAGATAACAGAAGAAAGGCAAAATCTGACAGAATTCACATGTTTATAGTTGTGTTGTAGGTATAATTTTAGCTTGAAAAAAGTTGCAGTTGAGATAGTATTTCCTACTATACTTAAAACAGGAAAGGAGAGGGTCTTCCTGAGAGATGAAATATTGGAAGGAGCCTTTATATTGTTTAACTTTGTAGAAAAACAATTTTGAGTAGGTGCTGTGATGATCTCGGAGCTCTCAGGCAATCTGAGTTACTACATTTTAGAGCCAAGAACTTATTGGCATGGATTTTTTTAATATGACCCTTAACATATTTATTTTTGCTGCAGTTCTTCCAAACAAGAATCAGCCCATGCTTAGACTGTGCTTAGAAATCTGGAATATATTCAAACAATAGAAGAGGGGGAAAGATAATTTTGTTCTCATAAATTCTGATATGCAAAAGGTAGCATAGATTTATGTACTTGGATCCTCTACTTTGGAAGACTTATGTGTATATCTATATCTATATCTATATCTATATCTATATCTATATCTATATCTATATCTATATCTATATCTCTATATATCTTAATCTGTTTATATCTATCTATATATCTATATATATCTATATCAATCTCTCTCTATTATTTAGCTATTTTGCACCTCTAATATACTTGTTTCAAGAACTCATGCAAGATATATTAAGCAAGCATGTCCTATCTGATGTTATTTGTGAAGAAAGAGCCATTACACATTGTCATTTAGAGATGGTGACACTTTCAGGAAGTCTAAATTATTCATCTTTACAAAAGGGATATGGAATTTAATTCTGACTTGACCATGCTGTTTCAAACCACCTTGGTTCCCATTAGAGTTCTGATAATCTAATGTTAGTTTCATTACCATCTAAAATTGTTGCAATCTGCTGCCTTTTGTTTTGATTCGAAGTCCATAATTATGGCACATGATGTCAGTAATTACTGAGGCTGCTTTGGGAAGATACACAAAGATATGTCGAGAAAAGATGATCAAGCCAAGTTTAGATTTGTTATGTGGTTGTACATGTGCGTCAGAAACTACATTTTAGTACTGTATCTGTTTACACTTGATGTTGCGTAGGTTCCAGAAAAGGAGGAATTACGCTGGAAGATTAGGAAAACAAATTAAATATAGTCTTGAATCATCCAAGATTGAAAAGAAAGGACTCCTAACCACATGAGGATGAAACTTCTATTGTATTTAATCCTTTTTTCACTTCAGTTTCTCTTAAAGACATCGTATGGTTTAATCTTTTAAGAGCCTTCTCCTCTTCCGTGCAATATGGATATACCAAATTCCTACTTACTGAATATTAATAAATGTTATTGACTCCAAATTAGATTAAAGATTATAAAATGTAAAACACATTAAAAATTTACTCTTTCTAAATAGTAATTTATTTTATTAATTTTGTGTTCTCTTTGTAAATGAATATGTGGCCTTTCCACTCCAAGAGGAAGAAGTGAATTGAATTTCTAGTCATACACATTATTATGAGCATTTCACTAATATATACACTATACAGACTAGTTTCTGTAATAATGTAAGGTTTCATCACCATTTATCCAGCATTTAAAAAATTATAGCTTTGAGGCAGCCTGAATCCACTAATGGGAGACAGCATTGTGTGTAATATTGTCTCACTCTTGTTTTTAGTAAGGGTAAAAAAAATCTGATTATGAGATCCAAGATATGCAGATGTGATGGTAAGTAGGTGCTGAACGTAGTGTGTTTGAAAGGCCCCAATTTTCATCCTATGAAATTTTATTTCTCTTTAAAAATTCTAATCTTGGTGATCAGAAGCATTTAGGTCTGATTTTTTTTGGTAATTTTGTTTATTTATTTATTTTCTTTCAGTACTTGTGGCCACCTTTCTTTTAGAAGCTTGTATTCTTTTTGGAGGTAGACAAGACTTTTTTTTTTAAGTGAAAACACAATCTCTGGCCCAAGAAGCACCAGATCTTGTGTATTTTATTTCTGATCCATCAGATTAATGAGCTTTCTGTTTTCTGTAACTGCAAGCAGAGAGACGTAGGAGAATCTTGAAGTCTGATAGTGTTGTGAAATACACGTATATGTAACAGAGCACTTAAGAAAGACTAAGTAAAGTCAAACTGAAACTTGGCACAGAAAGCATTTCCTTTTGGTTTTTGCATGAAGATAGGGAAAAGTGTCAAGTTTGATGGCAGTTAACAGAGTCACTCTGTGGAAGTAGCTATAAACTATGTACTGTTAGTTTCATGCCATCACCCCTTGTCCTGTCACAACAGGCCTTGCTCAGAAGTCCCCTCACCCTTCCATTGTCTGTGCCAATGGCTGGTGGTGACTTGGCTCTGGGGGAGATGGTTCAGTGCCCATCTGAGCTCGCTGGCTCTGATCTGGGGTTCAGCAGGTCTTCAGTACCTCTGGGAAGCCCCCCATGCTCCCTCTGCTTTCCACACAGACATGGAGCAGTGCTGGAGAAACAGCTTTTAATGGAAAGAACAAGAAGAAATGTCCCAGCAGAGCTACTCTAACCCACCTTTACCCACAAATGTCCTCTCACCCCAATCCACACTCCCATCTCCTCTCTCACCCCAATCCACACTCCCATCTCCTCTCTCACCCCCACCCTTGTTCCCCACTCCAGTCCGCCCCACGTCTATCTAAATACTATCAGCTGGACAGTATTTTTTTTTTGGTTCCAAATTCCTCTCCATCCATTCCCATTTCCCTTTGTTTTTCTTGAGCATGAGTGACCACAGCTATTCTCACTGAGTCCCTCCGAAGGACTCAGTCCCAGTTCTCCTACTGCTCTTTTCTCTACCTGCAGCAACCTCCAGTCCTCCCTTGCTGCCTGCACACCTGCCTCTATTGGCATGCAGGGCCAGCAGCTGGCGATGAGTCCTGTGCAAGAGCAGAGTGTGAGCACCAAACCCTGCCCATGACATGGTGGAGCTGGGAATATCTAACTTGGACCCGAGTGGCAGCCCAGTTTTTTGTGCTGCTATTACACTTCCATCCACCACCTGATCTGATTCTTCCAGCTCTCAAACAGCACTTCAGATGCAGTTGTTTGCTGGAAACCAGGTTTTGGGTTTATTCCTCCTGGATGGCTGTGAAGGTGCCTCCTCATAATTAAAAGCCAGTAAATTGTGGGGATTGGAATTAGCAGCGATGTTTGTGGCCTGGTGGGCTGGAAGCTGGTGTTTGTACCAGGTTTCTGCCCTGCTTTGCTTCACACAATTTCTGTAAAGAAATCTGATTTCAGTGCTAGCAAACCATCTGCTGATGCTTCTCAAGAGTCTGCAGGGGCATGTTTTACCCTCTGCAAGCCTCCCGCTATCGGACCGGATGGGTTTACAGTGGAGGGTTTGAGTCTTTCAGCTTTGTAGCTCTCCAAAAGAAAATTTTTCACCGTAAGAACAGTTTTACATTGGAATAATCTCCGAAGGGATTCCCCTACATTGGATGGTTTTAAGACTCAGCTTGATAGCGTGTTGGGCCATCTCATTTCAATTATACTGTTACCTAGACAGGTTGGACCAGATGATCCCTGGAGTCCCTTCCAACCTGGCAGTCTGTGATTCTGTGTGTGTATTCTGCTTGATTACACTTCTGCAAGTTTGGAATAACCAAAGTTAGCTGCATTTAAGCAAAGCAGAGAGCCTTGCAGAGCAAAGCTTCTTAATTGGGAAAAGAGTTCTGGTTTTGCTGTCTCAGAACACCCAGTGTGACTTCATTATTAGCATCCCATAGCAGAGTATTTGGTTAGCTAGGTCATTTGAAGTCCTGATCTCTTCCTCCTCAATTTATGCAGCAGTTTTTAGCCTTCTTCAAGATAGCACTCAGAAGAATCCTTCAGTAACGGGGAAGTCAAACAAACTAAAAAAGAAAACAACAGCAACAATTACAAAAACCACCGAACAAACAAAAAAACCCTTAAAAAACAACCGATCAAACAAACAAACAAAAAGCCAAACAAACACTCCAAAAAAGCCCATCAAACAAAGCACTCAAAAAATACATCTGCATGCAGTGCATTAGCAACTAGCAACTTAGTCTGGGATGTCTGGTATTAGTCAAAAGAAGTCAGGACAGGGGAGTAAAAGGACAATGGACTAGTGTAATGCAGCAAATTCAGTACTGTAATTATAGTATTATCACAGTGCCATTACAAAAGTGCATTATCAACCTCTTTTTAAAAAGAATACATTGTATTCCAAGGTTGATGTATGAATAAGCGTAGGAAATCATTACTTTTGTGTTAGGAATTCAACATGGCTCGTCTGAAAGCGTCTAAAGCTGATACAGCTTGCTGGAGACAGGATGTTCGTGGAATTGGCTGTTTAATAAGAGTAATACCACAGCAGCATCAGCATAAGAAAGCTTGACATGTACCATTTGCTGGCCTAACTAAGAAAGATCTGGTCTGATACTACATCTGTTGGTGAACAGCAAGCAAAATTAAGACAAAGAGACAGAAATCACTTTGGCATTGCATCATATATATATATGTGTGTGTGTGTATGTGTATATATATGTACTTACACATATATATATATACACACATACATATGTGGGAGGTGGGAGGTCTAGTGGGAGGACTAGTGGGAGGTGTCCCTGCCTATGGCAGGGGGTTGGAACTAGATGATCCTTGAGGTCCCTTCCAACCTTACCATTCTATGATTCTATGATATATATTTATATATATGTAATATATGTTGCATATATATTATTTGGAGGATAAATCTTAGGAAGAGTGACTGAGGGAGCTGGGGCTGTTTAGTTTGAAAAAGAGGAGGCTGAGAGGAGACCTCCCACCCCTACCTGAAAGGACAATGTGGAGAACTTAGTGCTGATCTCTTTTCACAGATAAATAGTGATAGAACAAGAGGGAATGGTCTCAAGCTGCAACTGGGTAGGTTTAGACTGGACATTAGGAAACATTTTTTCACAGCAAGAGTGGTCAGGCATTGGAATGGGCTGCCCAGGGAGGACTCACCAACCCTGGATGTGTTTAGAAGTCCTTTGGATGAGGTGCTTGGTGATATGGTTTAGGGTGAACCTTGTAGGGTAGGCTTGGACTTGGTAATACTGAGGGTCTTTTCCAACCAGAATGTTTCTGTGGTTCTGCATGATTCTGTGATATAGCCAAAGCAAATTAATTGGTTTCTATTACCAGTATGTCAGTTAGGTTTGGTAAAGAATATGCAGTGCAAAGATATACCTAGAATTTATTTGAGATGAATTTTTAGAAGTCTGCTGTGCTGCATCAGGAAATAAAGGTTTCTGTTCTTGTTGGGCCAAATACCACAAAGCAAAATTAAATTTTACAACATGAACCTACTTTTGGTCTCATTGTATTGCTGTATTTGAAAATACAGTTTAATTATGCTGCATGTAGTAAGAGACAGGCCTTCACATAACACAGCCTTACCATCTTTTTTAATTATAACTGCTGAAGAGGAGACTGCTTCTGTTAATTACAGCTCAGGGTATAGTGCTCTGTACAGAGAAATGCCTTAACCTGAAAGAACTTAAACATTTCACATTTTTTTTCTTCAAAAATTAAAACTATGCCTTGTTTTTAAAAAAAACAATCTGAGAAGAATTTACAATACAGTAGTTTTGTTTCATTAAGATAGAAAGTGTTTGTTCCCATAAAGATAAAACCATTAATTTTATGTTTTACCACTTTAATTGCACTCATGATGAAGAGTTTTGAATCTGGTTTAATTAATGTATACCCATGAAGTATTTTGCTTTCCTTGAATTATCATTTCCTGACACAAAAAGATACAATTCCCACGGTATTTTTGACCAGCTACTGTCACTGTTTTCTCTAAGCATTAAGGATACATGTGCCAGTCCTGTCTTTTCAGGGTGATTGAGGAGCTTGATAAAGCCAATGTTGTTGAAACCATGTGGCTACAACACCTATAAACTATCACCAAATATGAAAAAAAGAGGTTTGTAATGTATTTATCAGATGTGTTGCCAAATTTCACTTCTCACTCCAGAAGAAATAATTTGCAGATTTGCTAATTACCTTCAGTGATAGAGTTATTTCTGGAAGATTTTTTTTTCTGTTATGAAGTAAAATATTTGGAATAATCTTGCATCTCTAAAATTTTTGATTTCTTGAGCATTCTGTTTTTAACAGAAAAGCAGGAAGTGTGACAATAATGTTCTGATGTAACAGGCTAAATGTTTATGCACTGCGAGACAGTGGTGCTGTTGTCACTTCTTGTGTGAACCCAACACAATTTCCTGACTGATGATTTACACATGAAACTCTCAGATTTGACTGAGCTCTGCAGAATTTAGGCTGCTGATGGCAAGAGCAAGACAGCTCTGGGCATATGGGAGCTGATCTCTGGAAAGCTTTCACAGAATAAACTCTGATTTACTTTTTCTGTTAACTTCAGTTGTTAAGCAGTTCTGTAAAAGACAAGTATTAAGATGTTGTGAGCCTTTGCAATACACACAGAGACAATGTATTTTGTAAATGGTTGTTACTGTTTGAATAGTATATCATTTTATAGCATAGACAAGAAGCTGCAGTGGATTTCTCTACGTAGTAGAGTTGTCTGTTTAGCAAATTGTCTTGTTAGGGCAGGATTTTGGTAAACCTTATTCTCCTGCCTCTTCAGGAGAGAACTTTGTTTCCTTTCACAAATGTGGGAAGAAGCTGGGAAAAATGGATAACTATTTAGCTTTTCCTGGCAAGTCACAGATGTCATCAGAAAGTTGTTTATTTCTGATTATTACTATTTATTATAATAGACTGATGCAGTGTATACTTGTAGTATATGTTGGTAGATACAACCTAATTTTTTTTTTCTTCATGATAAAAGGTGAATGTATTTTTATAATTTGAGGCAGGAGGGATTTTCCACTCCTTTGCAACCCTCTGTCCTACAGCATACTGCAGTCAGAAACAGTCTCCCCATTACATTCATATGACTTCAGATTAGGTCTTTTCATTGCTACAGCTTGGAAGCTTCCCGCCCAGAGAGTCATGCATTTTTTGAAGCAGTTGGAAAACTTCTTTAAACAAAAGGTAGAATACTGTCTAGTGAGACAATTTGTGTTTTAACACAGAAATAGGCAGTCATCAGTCTGCTTTTCTGTGCCATTTCCTCTTACCTGAAGCTGGGTAATCATCATTTTCTCTCATTTCCCTGGTGAATACAAGAATAGTTTTTCCTTTTGAAGAAATCAACTGATCTGTGAATAATCCCATTGATACAAGTCAAAAGACTATTGAAGTATGATTAAGAACTGCTAAATTTTACTGCCCTTTTGTTTTGGGTGATTATTCTTCTGATGGAATGCTGTGCAAGAATAGATTATTTGGGAGAATTTTTTTTTTTTTGGTTGCTATTTTAACTTCATGACTAAATCATGTGATCACACCTGAGAATCTGAGGTTCAATGTTTTGTATTCCCAGCACATGAACTGGTGTAATTTTGAAGGTTAGAATTTTATTGCATAGAATCATCACGCTGATGATTCAATAACATTTCATATGCATTAAAGTGCATAACATTAATCCCCCATCCATTCTGGAGAATACCATGTCTAGCCAAATATTGCAGGTTACATTTTGAAAACTAGGGAAAGTTTTCTGGGTTTTTTTGTGTTTGTGTTAGTTTGAGTAGCATGAAACATAAATGCATAATGCTCAGAACAGAAGATGGAATTTCCAGTGTAAATGCATAGGGAAGATCTACACATTAGAGTGTACTACAGCAATATCTGATATTGGTGCAGAATTATTTAAGACAAAACTGTATTACTATGTTGCCTTCGGTTGAAGGCGCGGCGATCTGGTTCAGGAACGGTACGACGGCCGACCTCGGCCGCTCGGTCCATCAGCTCACAGACACCAATGTGGTGGATGGCAAATGGCATTTATTGATAAGCAGCATAGCATTATATAGTCAAAGTTTGCTATGTCAGTTCCGTCTGCTTGCATCATAACTGACCGTTATTGGCCAAAGGCTATTAGAGGAGGGACCCTATCTTTCCGTACAATGCAATATCTTCTGGCCGCCAGGCCCTGACTACCACATACTAAGCCCAGCACTGTCCTCCTTGCTTATTGAATCCATGTAGATCAGAACTGGTGCTGAAGGAGGTATTTACAGTTTCATTTATGCATGTGAACAAGCTTTTATCGTGTACACTTCCATGAGTCAATGACAAACCATGTGAAGCAAACCTTTAATAAACACGCAATATGCAGTGCAACTAGTGAAAAAGAAGGGCAAAACAAAGCTAAACTGATCTTGAGGAAGAGACTGGGGATTCTGGGCTCTTCTTATGAGGTCGTCACTGGTTCTAGCCAGGCTCCTTTTTCTGTCAGGAGCTATTGAAGGATGAGCATTAAGGAGCCCCCTTGCTTCTATGAAAATGGGTCAGGCAGGGTCCTTAATAACCTTAACAGAGAGTGAGAAAAGGAGAGAAGACCCCCAGGGGAAGTTTGCCAGCACCACTGCAGAACACACACTGCTGAATGACAGCTAAGAACAGCGTTAGTGGCCTATGTGTCTACAATAATACGCTTGGATATGGAGTGTTGGTTTCAAAAAATGTCATGAGCAGGAGGCTCATTTGCCACAATAGCACTGCATCTAGCCTGGATATGGTTGGAAAACTTTTGTCAAGGCCCCTTCCTGCCTAGTCCGTGGCATATAACTATTCACTGCCTTTGCAAATATAGCATGTTGCCTCTTATTTCTATCAGACAACACAGATGACTATTAGCTGAGTTGAATCACTTTGAAAATGAGGCTGCTGAATGTGAAGCAGTAAATAATCAGTGCCATTCTCTCATCAGTGATGGGCTCACTTTAGCTCCTGAAGGAATTCCTTTCCAATTTTTCACACACTTAGAAGAATCCCATGGTTTGGGTTTTGGGTGTTTTTCTCGCTGATATTAGTTTTGTATATTTACAAAAAAAAACTACAGAAACTGTTTTAAAACTTCCAAGTCAGTAGTGTGAGGGACTCAGTGTAATGGTATAGGTGGGATCTATTCCAAAATTAATATGGTTTATTAATTTTTATATTTAGCAATCTCACCACAGACCATATTTTTTAATCATAATAGGTTATACTAGTTTGAGGCTAACTGGAATATTTTAATGGAGAAAATTATATTACAGGCTGAGAAAAGAAAATAACGGTGATGTCTACTCATAGGCTTGCTGAGATATATAAGAAAAGAATACAAAACAAAGCTAAGACACTTGGGCTTGCAGACACTCTCAGGCTGTCTAGCTTCTGGCTTTTTCTCCTCTCTGCCGAGTAACCTAACTAACCATTTTCCTTCTAACCCTCTTGGTTGATCCTTCAAACTCACCTTGCGCGTAAGGCAAACCTTGGGGTAAGATATAGGGGTGGGGAGAAAGTGGAAGGGTGGTTGGAAGCCCCTCCTGGGGTCTCTGATTTCTGGGAGGGGAATTGTGTTTCTGTATTACCTTTAACTTGTATATTTCTGTAAATATTCCTGTATATTGTGTATATATCTGCTTGTATATTGTGCTAAGCTGTAAATATAGCTTCAGTCCTTAACTTCCAGCTGGCTGAGTCTAGTCTGGGTGCTTTTACAAAGTGTGGGGAGGCAGGTAACTCTCCAACCATCACATAGGTACAGTCATAGAAAGTATTACACAGAGGGGAAAACAGGGACTCTAGAACACTTAAGAAATAACTAGCAATAACATAATAAACATTAAACTATTTTGGAAGGAGACTCTTGTGGCCAATATGCTGCTTGACCTCGAGGAAGACCCAAGAGGCTTCTTTCTGCTAAGGCAGAAGGCACAAGAGAATTTAGTTACAGAGAGGCTTTTGAATATTTACTCAGAAAATATTGTCTCCAGATTCCCAGGGCTAACTACAGTTTCCAGACAGTACTCAAACACTTGAAGGGAGTTCTGTTGGTGTCTTGATAGCTGTTGAGAGGTTTCTGGATCTTCCCAGGCTCTAACAGGGTGCTGGGAAAGAGGAAGATGTTCTGTGACTTGATCCTGGTTCCTCTTGGACTCCAATCTTGGCATGGAGATTTGCAGAGGTGCAGGCAGGATTTCTTGCAGATATGCAGAGAGCACGATGTTGGTGGCACTTCTCATCACATCATGAGGCACTTTATGCCTTCTCCTGGTAAACTTGAGGCACTTAAGTTTTCAGGTAGTTCAAGCCCAAAACATCAGGGCTAAGCTGGTCTGAAGCATGAGGCAGAGCAGAACACACTGAGGCGGAGTAGGGAGCACATTGTCAGAGCAGAGCACACAGCTTGCAGCTTATCTCCATTTATATTATTTGCCCGAGTGTGATGGCTCCTTTGGCCACAGAGATTGACCAATCTGAGTGGCACTTTGCCGAACTGCCCATATGAGGAGAAACCAGGGCTTGCTTACCCTTATTTGGGCACGACACTCACAAGTGCATAAACACTTGTGGGTACCTGTTTATCATTTTGGGAGGGGACATAATGGCTTAAGCCTTTGTTTTCCTTCTGCCTTTGCTTCCCCCATCAGCAGAAGGGTGGGGAAGTCAGGACATTCTTTAGACCTATTAGCATTCCACGGCACTCAGTAGAGAGCGTGAGTGTTTCTAACTCTTCCAAAGGGAACAAACAGAGATACAAAATACGAAATACTGAAAGGCAGCTAGATCTTGTTAAAATTGACTTTTGGGATCAGGATTTTAGGCTTAAAGACTTTAATACTCAAAGAATCATAGGAGTGAAAACGCTGAAAATTGGGGAGCTCATCAAGTGCTCTGCCCTTTAGAAAATCCACAGCTGCAAATTAGCTGCAGGTCAGTATTTGCATAAATTGAAGCTGGTCCAGTTGATGTGTACAGACAGCTTTTCATTAGCTTGGCTCACTCTCAGCCTATCATGGGAAAATCTGGCCCTGATCCAAAAGCAAGGTAGCTGTGTTAGCATCATGCTGTGCCTGAGCAAGTATGTTCTGCTTCTCAGCAGGATGCTTTAGCTGAGCAGAGCACTGTGCTGGGGCAGTCTTGTGATTTCTGGGACTGGGCTGGTTTGTGGTCTGCCTGCCCACAGCAAGTACTGAGTAGTTGTGCTAACCTCCCCTGAAGTATCCAAGGGCAGAAATTGGCAAGCTGGATGAGGAGTTTCCTAAGGCAGCATGTCTCAACGTTTTTAGATTGATTACTTCCCTTGTAGCAGCTGAGACTTCCATTTGTATTCACACCCACACTTACTAGGACCATCCCATCAACCTCTCTCCAGGCTTTGGGTGGCCCCTAGGCAGCAATCCTGAGGAGCATAACTTCATATTGTGCTCTTGTCAGCCTGTGTCACTGAAAGGACTTGCTTTAACTGCTTTCTTCAATTAATGCTAGAATAATTAAAGCAAGAGACACAATGTCTCAATTTTAAAATAGTACCTTCAATCTAATTCTTCTAATTTGTTATGTTGTAATTTCAAGGACAAATTAGTTGCAGTGAACAGATTAATTGCAGTGAGGAAGCTAAACAAGTATTTTAATGCATAAAGAAAAGTGAATATTCACTACATCTGGCTGTTTCCTCTCACACACTATGTATGTTCTATTTCGAATTAAGTTAAAGACACTTCAAAGATTTTGTTTGCTTCTCATTTCTTGATGGGTTGCAAAATAAATGCGTTATAGAATTTGTCAAAAACTACACCCTTAAGCTGGGACTACTAAACCAGGTCAATGCATTGTTCCCAAATTCAAGTCTTTAGCGTGGCCTGAAAGAGACTCCACATGAAGGCTGTCGTTTACTGCTACACATCAAATATGGTAGCTAATAGAGGGTTATGGATGAAAAGTCTCCTAATGCTCTAATGTATTATGTTGAACATAATGAAAGAAGTTAATTTTTTTTTAGAAAACCAGAAAATTTAATTGTAAAGGCCAGCTGGATATATTTACAATTACTTCAGTGAGAAGTGTAATGGTTCTTTCTAATTATATCTAACTTAAGAATGATTGGATTGGGAAAAGATGAAATTTCTTTTCCTGGTGTTAGGAAAATTTATACTGTACCAAGAGATCAGAATTGATTAATCTCAATATCAAATGCTAATGGTAGTCTTTCAACAAAGCTACAAAAGTACTTGATATATGGGGTAATAAAGAGAAAAAACAAAGTAAAAATACCAACAGAGGACTTCACATCTAATCAGTTTCCATGGTGTGGTGCTGACAGGAATTTGCTGCAATTATACATGTAAGATCAAATAGGGAAAGAGTTGGGGCCTTTAAGTCCTAAAGGAGAAAAATGTCTGCAAGCTAGTTAGTGCATGAGCTAAGAGATCTTTTAATCACAGGAATTTTGAGATACCTAGATTGGTGATAAAATGTCATATCTCTTAATGGTTGCTATATATATCCGTTCTGCACAGATCAAAGGGGGAAGATACTTCTGCTGCTCTTTGCCTGCTGTTTTCATGAATAAACATATATTCTCATTTAACCATGTCAATGCATTTTGATAAAAACAGTTTCCACAAAGAAACAAACTAACCTGAATGTGAGAAAGAAAAATATTTAGCAAGAAATACCACAAATTACTAGGAGTGCTTTCTGCTGGCAGGTCATCTCAGGCAGCTGGGACAGATCATGTACAAATGAGAAGCTTTTGCTAGGAGCTGAATGCTGCTAGTGGAGGGATTAGATGCAAGATTGATTTGTGCACCTGCACAAATCTTGCTGTGAAAATGGAAGGAGCTAATCCAAAAGTAACAACACTATAGAAAATGGGAGCCTTTCCACTGCCTTTAGTGTACTGGCACATTCCTCTGCAATCTTGCTTGGTTGGCATTGATAGAAATGAATAAAAATAACTGTCTTTGACAAACTAACAATTGATATTCATCAATTATAAAGGGTGCTTTCATGAATTAGATAATTAGATTTTTTTAAAGAAGATATAGTCTTTGTGAATTTGTGTCATTAACCTGAGTCTTAAGTAGAGTATGTTGCAGCATAAGCTCAGTAGAGAAACAAAGACATGATCTGATGTGTTTGCACAACAGAGGGCAAAAATAGCCCTGTTCAGAGTAGCCTCTCCAGGGGCCTTTCAGCCCCTGCAGTTTTTTGTTTTAGCTGACTACACACTGCTATATGGCAGCTTCATCAAAGGAACAAAAACAAAACAACAACAAAGAACATCTAGTTGTATGGAAAAGGATGAATTTTCATCTTTTCAGAAGGTCTGAGTCCATCCTTCTGTGTATTTCAATCATCTATTACTGTCATTGTATAATTCACCTGTTCTTTCGTTTGTTTATTTGTTAATTTATTCTGAGCAAATGGAAAGATCCTTGATGCTGGGTTTGAGCAATGTAAATAAAAGGTAAAAATAGAATGACATGTTTGCTTTAAAACAACAAAATGTCGTAACTTAAAGGCAATCTTAAATTATTCTTATTAGTTTATATTAGACATACCATGAAAAGATTTCCCTGCAGATACACTGGGTGTTTGTAAAAATAAGTCTAGCAAAATGTGCTGAGCACTACCTTGCTCTGTCTGCTGGTCATTATGCTGTTTTGCATGATAGTTTAAAAAAAAAAAGAGAAAAAGAGAAGGTTTTGAAGAAGAGTTTGAGCAGGAAAAGGTATGTAGCGATAGTACATTGACTTCTATTCAGACTTGGAATTCGCTGTTTGTAATTCAGGATGTTCATAGCTGTCTGTGTAAAGGCTAATATAATAAGGATCAGCTTGGGCACTGTGATGGTTTGGGAGTTATCCGCCCCTCTGCACAATGAAAATCACCCAGACTAGACTCAGCTGGCTGGAAGTTAAGGACTGAAGCTATATTTACAGCTTAGCACAATATACAAGCAGATATACACACAATAGACAGGAATATTTACAGAAATACACAAGTTAAAGGTAATACAGAAACACAACACCCCTCCCAGAAATCAGAGTCCCCAGAGGGGCTTCCAACCACCCTTCCACCTTCTTTCCACCCCTATATCTTACCCCAGGGTCTGCCTTACGTGCAAGATTGGCAAGGGGGGTTAGAAGCAGAGCGGTTAGTTAGGTTACACATCAGAGAGGCCAGAAGACACACCAGCTCCTAGAGAGACCGAGAGACTCTCTATCTTATCTGTGTATGTGTCCTTGTTCTTATACATTTTAGCAAGCTTATGAGTGAAGTAGACATCACCATTGTTTTCTTTTCACAGCCTATAATTTTTTTTTTCCATTAAAATATTCCAGTTAGCCTCAAACCAGCACAGGCACCATTAAAGCCAATGGCAAGCTCGAGACTTGGTGTTATGTATGCTGAGCTTACCCTCATGAGCACCCATCTCCCTGGGGGCCAGGCTGTGTGCAGACTTTCAGATCTGATCTTCACATTGTTTCCAGGAATCAAAAATTGAAACCACAGCTTTGTTGGCTTGTTTGTTTGTTTTTTATTTTCCTAAGATTTATCATTCCTACTNACATGTTTGCTTTAAAACAACAAAATGTCGTAACTTAAAGGCAATCTTAAATTATTCTTATTAGTTTATATTAGACATACCATGAAAAGATTTCCCTGCAGATACACTGGGTGTTTGTAAAAATAAGTCTAGCAAAATGTGCTGAGCACTACCTTGCTCTGTCTGCTGGTCATTATGCTGTTTTGCATGATAGTTTAAAAAAAAAAAGAGAAAAAGAGAAGGTTTTGAAGAAGAGTTTGAGCAGGAAAAGGTATGTAGCGATAGTACATTGACTTCTATTCAGACTTGGAATTCGCTGTTTGTAATTCAGGATGTTCATAGCTGTCTGTGTAAAGGCTAATATAATAAGGATCAGCTTGGGCACTGTGATGGTTTGGGAGTTATCCGCCCCTCTGCACAATGAAAATCACCCAGACTAGACTCAGCTGGCTGGAAGTTAAGGACTGAAGCTATATTTACAGCTTAGCACAATATACAAGCAGATATACACACAATAGACAGGAATATTTACAGAAATACACAAGTTAAAGGTAATACAGAAACACAACACCCCTCCCAGAAATCAGAGTCCCCAGAGGGGCTTCCAACCACCCTTCCACCTTCTTTCCACCCCTATATCTTACCCCAGGGTCTGCCTTACGTGCAAGATTGGCAAGGGGGGTTAGAAGCAGAGCGGTTAGTTAGGTTACACATCAGAGAGGCCAGAAGACACACCAGCTCCTAGAGAGACCGAGAGACTCTCTATCTTATCTGTGTATGTGTCCTTGTTCTTATACATTTTAGCAAGCTTATGAGTGAAGTAGACATCACCATTGTTTTCTTTTCACAGCCTATAATTTTTTTTTTCCATTAAAATATTCCAGTTAGCCTCAAACCAGCACAGGCACCATTAAAGCCAATGGCAAGCTCGAGACTTGGTGTTATGTATGCTGAGCTTACCCTCATGAGCACCCATCTCCCTGGGGGCCAGGCTGTGTGCAGACTTTCAGATCTGATCTTCACATTGTTTCCAGGAATCAAAAATTGAAACCACAGCTTTGTTGGCTTGTTTGTTTGTTTTTTATTTTCCTAAGATTTATCATTCCTACTGCCCCCACCCCACCAAAATCATAAAATGTTGCTTTGAGGCTCATAACTTTGTTACAGGATTTATAAAATTTTCTTTTGACTAAAGACATTTTAAGAGTCATACACAGAATAAATTTGTTAAACTCAAGAAATAACTATTATAAATGATATTGCAAATGATAATGCATATGAATACTCTTCAAAATTTAAACAGGTGCAGAAAAAGACATGAAAAGTATTGTTTTAGGGACTATATCTATTAATTTGGTATGATTATTTCAGGTAATTTAATTGTAAGAATTATGTCTTTTACCTCTGTGAAGCTGTCAAAATGAATGCTTGTTATTGTTGCCCTGCACCTCACTGCCTTCTCAGGCTATTGGAGGTTTGTTTGAACTGAAGAGCCAACTTTTTGGCAAGCTTTAATGACTTTCTCAGATGTTACATTCTTCTTTTCTCATTCCTCTTGCTTTTTTATTTTTTTTAATGGAAAGAAAAAGGCAAATTTGTTTTTCTTGGGAAAGACCTATGTAAGAATTAGTGATAACACATTCACTAGAAATGTAGTGTAATTTGCCACTTTTCTTTCATGAACATGGTGAGAATATTAAATATGGGAGATTTCCATTACACTTCCATTTATTGCAGTCGAACTGTGGTGGGGTTGTAAGTACAAAAAGTGAATTTTGCTTTGATTGAAATGCAAAATTCAAAAAGTGTTGCTTGTGGACTTCCTGTTTGTAGCATGTTTATTGCTACCACCATTCCCACAGTTCCTGTCAAGCAGCTGGGCTTCTGGTTTTCAGGAGTTTTTTTCCAAAAGCCTCTGGGCTGACACAAAGCAGTGAAATATCCCATAAACTAGACTGTCCTCAGAATCTGCAGCTTCTCAGAGCAGTTAATCCTCCTGTCCATTTTAAACTTTATGTTGACAATGTAAATCTTACTGAGAAGTTGCATGAGGCTCCTGCGGTCCTTAACTTCAGGCTCTGTGTACTGATCTGACAGCAGAAATCCTACAGTTTCTGGTCCCCAGCATGCATAAAGAGCCAGGTTAGCCCCACCTGACTGCCAGAAGCAATCTAGTCAGCACTGGAGAGAAAGATATTAGGCTGAACAAATGAGTATTTCCCAAAAATACTCATGCTCTGCTCCTGACTAACACAAACAATTTTTTTTAACCCTGGTGCTGTAAATTTTTAATTCTGTGTTGCTGGAAGGTGGATAGCTGTGTATCTGCACAGAGTATCCTGACTTAATAAAGCAGCAGCAAGATGTGTTATCAATGCCTAAAAGTCTACCACACTAATCAAAGAGTTTGTGGTCTGAAAACAGTTGTAAGGGATTCAACAGATTTTGCAGTGAAAGGAAAAACAGAGTATCTTGAGTTGGAAGGGACCCATAAGGATCACCGAGGGTGGACAGGCAGATCATGGCAGCTGGGGCCCATCCCCGCCACCCAAGGCAGGAGCAGCTCTGGACATTGGCACCTCCCTGGGAGTGGCAAAAGCTGAAAACTGGGCTGGGCCTTGGGCCCGCGGATGGGCCCAGCCCTGAAGGGTCTTTGACCCATCAGGGCAGGGCTGTGAGAACTGGAGATACTTAGCGCAGCATGGCGGAGGCAGAGACTGACAGCCTCAGGGCGATGGCATGGAGTCCTGGGCGCTGGGCAGGGCAGGGGAGCCCTCCAGGGTAATGGGCAGGGACAGTCAGGCCAATGGTGACTTCAGGATTCTGACAGATCGTTTTAAAGTATATTAATGAAAAAATATCTAATCTAATCTCAGTGTGTTGACTTTAAAAGGATTTTGAAACGATTGTGGAAACATTGGGGAGTTTCTTCATCTTGTTTTAGCAACTGTCTTTTCTTCTTTGGTGCCATGCAGCCTGGCACCAGCACCTTGTCAACCTGCTCTGCCCACCTCCCATGTTGAGTTCACAACTGCTTTGACTGGGAGGATCCATGAAGGGACTGACTCAGGCGCATACAAGGTTGAGTTATGTGTCCTGATTTGACAAAACCAATTCTGTTTGGAGATTTTACTTTTCAGCTAAGTGTCTTCTAAGTAACTAAGTTAGTAGCATACTTTTGCAGACAGTGACTGCTTGTGGAGGTGACAGCGCTCAGTAGTTACTACCAAGGATTGGCATGCAGAAAAACTCCTGCTTATACTTGCTTCTACAGAAACCAAAGTCACTGTGACATCTTGTACCCCATGTTGAGGTGCCGCAAGATAAAAGGCTACACCTTCAGGGAGAAGCAGACAGGACAGGTGACCTAAAACTGAACAACAAGGGATTGCATTCCATATATGTCATATTCAGCATAAAGCAGAAGGATCGCAAGGGTTAGGCTCTCTTCTTCAATGGCCAGTGTCCAAAAAGGTCTCTCTCTATTCTTTTGCCTTTGATTCCAATTTGTCTGTTCTTGAATCCAGTTCCTGAATTCAGCTCCTGAGCCATTTCCCATCTGCTGCTGAGTTTAGTCTGAGACTAATTCAGTAGTGCCTACCCACAGCATCAGTGGCAATGGCGATGTGATTGCCCTTGGGGAGTTGAGTTTGACATTGCTTTTGTATATATAGCATTATTTTAATTATTTCTTAAAGGTGTTTTCTTTTCCAATCTGTAAGTCTCTCCCTTATTTCCTTTCTCCTTTTGAGAAGGGAGAGGAGTGAATAGAGAGCATGTGGTCAGCTCTCTAGTGGTCAGCTCAGCCCTAAACCTTGACAGCTATGACTCTTGGCTACATTGCGAAGCAGTTCATTTGGAGGACGCATTTTTCTGTGTTTTTTGTTTCATTTTGTTTTTCTGTGCTTTTCCCATTATTTTTTATGCCTGAGAAGTAGATTTATCTTGGAGTTATCTAGGGAGCTGTCAGGAACACTATCAATAGCAACAAAGGAGAAATCGTAAACCTTGTTTCCTTTGTTTAGTTAGTTGCTTTGACAAACTAAGGTGCAAAGGATAGAACCATCTCCTTCACCATTTCACATTTACTTACACTTCGCTCCGTGCTTTGATTTGTCATGCATACCTATGTTTCAGGTGGAGAGAGATATCTTTACTTTGTTTACTTTAAATCTACTTTTTGATAGCAAGAAATCACTTTGGAGGTCCAAGTTCACAACTGAAGTGCTTTTTAATTATTACCTCATTATCATCTGTCTTTTACATTATAGAATATGAATGTATCCCAAAGTAAGTTTTGGATTTCCTAAAGGTGGGTCTGTTGCAATATTAACGCTTCCATTTTCTGTTTGCGAGCTATCTACAATGTATAGAAAAATGTTAAATTTGGTCACTTTGGTCTTGAGACTGTTGCACGTTATGTAACTCCTCAGGGATTTCTATAAATAATGAGAAATTTGCAGCAGTCCCTATGCTGCTGTGTGGAATAATGTTCTTTTGACAATGCATTGAGCTGGAAATTGAATCTTCTAAGCAAATGCTGAGAGTTTGAATTTTATACTTTGCCAAGAACCTGAGCACATCCCGAGTTGTGCTGAGCAAACTGACTGGTTTATTCAGTTGCATTGGGCATTGATTGAAATAATAATAGTTATTCATTTCTGTGGAGATGATATATATTTCTTTTAGCTTTTCCCATAAAATGTAGGTGTAACTGAAGCTGGTGTTTTCTTAGGATTTTTATATTGGATTTAGATGGTTTTTTTTCTCCTTTTTTTTTTTTTCTTTTTTTATGGGAGTCTACAGATAAGATAGATTCATTTGAATATGATTTTTTCTTATTTGCATGAATCTTTCTCCATGCTTGGTTTTGCTATTGTGGCTCTGATTTACCCTACTCTGTAATCAGAGTTGGATTATTAGAGAGGTTGTAATAGCTGTTTCTTTGTTTAAGGTTAGCATCATGTTGTGCCTGCATTGATGGTGAGCCAGCCACACAGCAGAGGTAAATTTATGGACATACCAAGTTTTTGTTTAATTAATTTAATTGAGATTTGGAGCATTTGAAACGGAAATTTGTTAGGCTTATAGAGGACTTTTACTTGCACTTCTCTTGGTATGCTTATATAATTGGGTTTATCTGTCTTTTTACAGGAATATCTTTACTGCTATTAATTAAATTGATTCTTATAGAGGAGAGACTCACCTAACAAGTGTAGGCATCTATACCCAAGCCTTGTGCTCCCTTTACAACAGAGAAATGTAGGTATTTCTACACAGAGGACGGGATTCATTTGACCCTGACTTAGAACAGATTTGTCCATTTGAGGCCTGAGCACTGGTGCTCAGAGAATAAGAATTACTTCCTATGCTTTTCAAGCTATATTCTTGTTTATATAGTCCTGTTTACATTGTTCCATTGTTGTCCATCATATTTGCAGTGCTTCTTCTAAGTGTGTCACCTGGAAACACAACAAGCAGAATCATTAAATTTCTTTCTGTAAGTGTCCTTTTGTCTTGTCCAGTGCTCACAAAATCCCTTAACACCCTACGTGATCAAATACTTTGGAATATCTTTCTGTAGATGTCCCTGAGACAGTGCCATGTATCTTATAGGACATTCAGAGAAGTGCATCCACCTGTTTTAAAATTCGGGACTATGAACTGTCTCTCCTATCTAAAGGTCATCCTATACTCTTATCCTCAGTGTGCTTTTTTTTCCCTGAGTTTATGTTATTTTCTTGATAGTGTCCAAGCTGATTTGTCATAAGCCAAGTTTCCCCCAATCTTCCCAGTCTTCTAAATAATTATGGGCCAGTTAGAGAAGCAGCTTTTTTTACTCTCATTGAATTTATTCATTGTATGAAGTCAAGCATGCATGTGTAACTGCTTACAAAAGTATGGCTTAGCACTGTGTTTCCCAACTTGATGAAGAAAATTATATTTTAACCTCCCAATTATTTCTCAAAAATGCCATCTCATATTTCCATTAATATTTTCCAGAAGGTGTGTACACCTTCTCTCAGCCACTATTCCAAAACACCTGACTTTGTACAGAGAAATACCATTTTCTATCAGTGCAACAGATGAAGCTTTCTCTATGTTTTTCCTTAAAGAGCAGGCAGTGGAGCTGGCATTTGATTCATAAGCTTTTTATCCAGACTTAATCCTCAGGTGGCATGCATCCAGTGCGTGCAGAGTGTTGGATATTGTGTACCTAATGAAGTAGCCTTTGGTGTGCAGCGCAGTAGGAGGCTGTCTCACATTCTCAAACAGCAGCTTTAGAGTTTGTCCATGTTCCTTGGGTGGGTCTTTGGGGAGAGGCTGAAAGAGTTCCCGAGAAGCAGGACCTCTTCTGTTTGCTCTTCCTTCTTTGCTCTTCTTTGCATTTGCAGTGGAAGTAAAATTCAGCTGTAGGTTTTTTCCTTTTTCATCACAGAGCTACTTAGACCATACCATCTGATGTGGAGGGGTAATTAATTGATGTGAGATGATTTTTAAAGATTAATATTGTTTATTAATATTCAATATTCAGAACTCTCACCACCCTGATCACTAATTTTAATAATACTTGGTTCTTTGCATTGATCATGGAAACTTTATACAGGTTATAACAGGATCTAGAGATAACTAGTAATGATATATAACATTAATTGAACTCAACTGAACTGGAAGAGAAGGCTTTGCGGTTAATGTACCACTTGTGGTCAATACTCTGCTTGGCCACTGAATGGACTCAAGGAGCTCTTTTCTGCTTATGGCAGAAGGCTATGGTGAATTACAAGAGGCTTTAAGTATTTACTCACAAAGTATTTATCTCCCAACTGGCAGGGCTGGCTACAGCTTCAGACAGTACCCAAACATTTTCAGGGAATTCTGTTACTCTCTTGTCATCAGCTGAGACTTCTGATTCTTCCCAGGCTTTGGGGTGCTGGGGAAAGGAGGCAAATAATCCCTGACCTGATCTCTTCTGGATGATCTGTGCATCCCCAGGGCTTCCCGTCTTGGTAGGAGACTTTCAGATGTGGGCAGGATGTCTTGTGATTTGCAGTCTCAGCACAATGTCATGCTGGCTGTGCAGGCCAATCATGTGGAACTGTTTAGAGCCTGTTCCTGGTAAACCTTGGAAGGCAGTTTCCAGGCAGTTCAGGATGCAATAAGGCAGTAGCAAGCATGAATACAATGGCAGAGCATGGATACGACGGCAGAGCATGGATACAATGGCAGAGTGCAGATACAATGGCAGAGCAGGTTGTGTCACCTGCTCATCTCCTTTTATCAATACAGCCTAAGACTAATGTGCCTTTGGACACAGAATAGCCAATCAGAATGGCAGTTAGCCAAGCGTGACCGTATTAGGTGAAGCCATAGGCTTGCTTTACCCTTTTTAGGGCAGAACAGAGGCCTTGCACAAGGCATACACAAGCTGAGAATGTGTACCTTGTTTTACCACAGGATGCAAATGGCCAGGGTCCTTAGACTCAGTGGCTCCAGGTTCTTTGTCCTCTTTCCCGTGGTTGCTTCTCCCCAAAACAGAGAGAGGGAGAGCAGAAAAACATGTCTGGGCAAACCAGGACATGTGTAGGTCTATTTTGGCCTGCTTAGGCCTACCACAACACCATCATTTCACAGCAACGTAATCCTGAAAAGTATGATGTGTAATTCCTCATTTCAAAAGGTTCTCTTACACTACTATAGATCAGGAGAACATCCTCTGAAAACAGTGGACTTACTCAGTGAGAATACTGTTAGAAAGACAAGAAAGCAATGAAATGTAGCAATAATTAATTACAACTGATGACAGAAGTATTTTAATCTTTCTGTTCTTACAAGAAAGATAGGTGATGTAATCCTGATTGCCTGTGGGCTTACAGTCCAGGTCTGAAGCCAGCTCTGGGGAGATGCCCAGAACTGTGACTTGCTGTGGCAAGCTTCAGGCAAATTTGAGATCCCATTTCTTTCAGCTCTATTTTAAGATACAGAGAAGGATGTAAGAAGCAAGAGTGTCCAAATAAAAGAGGTGAATCATAGTTGCAGACCGAAGTCCTCTAGAAAGAGTCTGAATTGTTACAGAAACTTCCTTAGAAAAGAAAGGGCTTTGGAAAAACTGAGAAGAGTGATGCAGTCTTACGTGAGGCAGTCTTATCTGGGGCAGATTTGCTTCTGCTGTTCATTCGCCTGACTTGGCAAGTTGAAGAGAGTAGTAGGCCATTTGCTAAAAAACAATGCCTCTGTTACCGAGAGAGCAGGAGATCAGAATCACTAGTGTACCATGAAATGAGTGATAGTAAACATTAACAATTCCTGTTAAGCAGAACAAATGTTAATATTCGGAGGATAAAACTGTAATAGCACTGACCCTTTGACACTTTTAGGAAACTAAGCAGTTGTGTAGGGAGACTGTCTTTGCAAAAGTTTCTAAAAATCCTTTAGAAACCCTCAATCTTATTGAAGCAGAAACTCAACTCACACAGAAGAAGAGGTTGCTTTTAGTTTTTATGGGATTATCTGTGTCTTGTTGCTTTCCACACCTAAGTTTCAAAGTGCGTTGTAGGGCGATCAATACTATTGTTCCTGCTGTGCTGAAAGGCCAAATAAGCACTCGGAGTTGATAATTTGCCTGGGGTTACCCAGAAGCAGTGCAGGAGGACTCCAGAGTGCCTGGTTTTAGTATGTTATTCACTTGATCAGTGCTTCCTGAGAAGAAGCCATCCAGTGAGGACTGGCACAATACGTTCGCAGGGACAGAGATCGTATCAAAGAGTTTAACACCTCAAATTGACAAAGTCGAGGCAGGAGCCCAGTGGGATGCATTAATTTTCTTTGAGTCTCAGCAGGTTAACAGAAGAAACATGGCTCCAAGGCAGGTGCCTTGTCTTGCCGACAAGCAGCCCACCCCCAGGCCAGGATGGCTCAGGCAGGGTCTGTGGTCACACTCTTTCCTCCTGAGCTGACACTCCATTTTCACCTGAAGATGGAAGAAAGAAGTGATAATATGAAATACATTTATTTTGTACACCAGAACAGAAAACAGAAAAACTGTCTGGCAAAGCGGGACGAAATACAAAAACATCATGCCATGTATTTCACATTTGGCAATTTGCACTTCAGAATTAAAACAATTTTGTATGTGCCCTTTGAAAACATGAGGCTGGTGGCATGAGAAAGCCCTGATTTCCCTTATGTTTTGAGCAGGGAGCTATACGTTTTAAAAATTAAAAAAAACAATTAATCTGGAGCACTGAGTCCATCCATCTAAGTAGCTGATTAGTTTTCTCACAGAGTTGTCTGTCCCAGAACAAAGGCAAAGAAACAAGACGTAGAAATGTAAATATTAGTAGGTGTATGGGAACATAAATTAGGAAAAATGACAGTTTTAATTACAATTACTTTGGCTTACTGAGTTCCCAGGCTGACATCAGAAGTTCCATCCGCTGGGTTGCAGGACAGGGCATGGAGGCAGAGGGCCATGGGGATGAGATACACTCAGTCCCTGTGTTGATGGTAGGATCTGCAATGACAGCATATTATCTGACATAAAAATTCCTAAGAGAAACAGGAGCTTTCCAGCATCTTCCACAAAATGGAAAGTATCATGTAGGGGTAGCAGTCAGTTGAACAGGAGCTTCTAGACCTCTGGACACATCAAATCACATCACTACTGCAGACAGCTCTGGATTCTCTGATTGAGGCTTTCCTGTTTTTCTTTGAAGGGTTATGGAAGGAAGGAGAGGCAAATGATAGAGTGAATCGTGTGAGAGTGATGGAATGCTTAGACAATGAAAGAACCAGAGACTGGAGGAAAAATACAGATGTAAGGCATTGTGGTGCCTAACACTGTGCTTAGATGCACAAAGTATATATGTGTTGTGCCTGTTTTGACGATGAGATCCTTGGGTTAAGTCCTGTGATTTTTTTCAGATCACCTAGCACTATATTGCCCTGGTCTTTGTGCAGTTCTGGAATGAAAAAACTAATGATGGTTGTTTTTCGTGGCAGTAGCTATGGAAGCAGTATTTACAAAGAGATCCCATTTATCTGGTTTGATCACTTTCTGCTCAAATAAAACATGCCTAACTTAATTTTTGAAAACTGATTTGGTTGTTTGGTGGTTGATTTTTTTTTTATTTTGTTTTGTTTTAATACTATATTCACATGGAAAATGTCCCTTTACAGTATTTAACAGTTAATAAAGACTTGATAAAAATCAGAATGTACATAAACCCCATACGTCACTACATCATTACAGTTGGCTTTCAGTGTCCATTTCAGTCTGCTCATTTTGTGTTCAACTGCCACCATGGAGCAAGAGGTCACAAGCCAAGGCCTCACTGGTATCAGCCACTGGACAGCTCTCAAAATGTCTAGCCATTTAACAGGCAAATGCAAATATCTGTAAACCAGTGTGACAGACCATGTGCTATTCCTTTCCCTTTTTTTTTTTCTTCTATTCTGCAAATATACATTATGTGAATCTCTATCACCAAGAAGTCTGCAGACTCTTGACAGACATCTCTGCATGTATGAGAAGGCAAAAGGCAATAGGACCACTGGTGCAGTTTTCCATACCGTTCATTATTTGATGGAATTCTGTCTCACTTCTGTTCTTATTTGATTCCTCCATAACATGGCCACATTTGACTTCTTATTTTTTTTCTGAAAAAGAACAGAAGCGACTTCACCATTTCCCCAATCTCTTTCAGATAGTTGTAATTTCTGTTTGATTTTGTGCTTTTTGTAATTTATACCCAAGTAATACAGAAGGAGCTGCTCTGGAATTTATTTTTAAGGTCAGGTACGTTCCTGGAGCAAAATTTAGGAAGTGTTATTATCACACTGTAACGAAAAATACATGTTATTGTGGGTGCTTTCTTATTTAGTTGGATTGAAATAGAATCCAACATCTGATTTGGGAGTACATCTATGACAATATTGGCTATTTTCTGACTCACCTTGATGAGTAGACTATATGAGTCTCATTACTTGAATGAGTGAGTGCAAGAGGCTTCTGTATAAAAGGTTACAGTTCATGCTTATCATTTCAGCTGAAGAGGAAAGATGAGGAGGGTAAAATGGGGTTCTACATCTATCAGCTAATTTTCCCTTTTCTAAACTTTGTTTTGTAGGTGATGGAAATTAAAGGACAAATGATTCATGTACCAGAATCAAATTCAATTTTGTTTCTGGGTTCCCCCTGTGTGGACAAGCTAGATGAACTGATGGGCCGAGGCCTCCATCTTTCAGACATACCTATCCATGATGCTACTCGCGATGTCATATTGGTTGGGGAGCAAGCAAAGGCCCAGGATGGCTTAAAAAAACGAATGGATAAGCTGAAGGCGACGCTAGAATGCACACACCAAGCCCTAGAAGAGGAGAAAAAGAAAACAGTAGACCTCCTTATTTCTATTTTCCCTGAAGAAGTGGCTCAACAGTTGTGGCAGGGGCAGCAGGTTCAGGCCAGAAAGTTTGATGATGTCACCATGCTTTTCTCGGACATTGTTGGCTTCACTGCCATCTGTGCACAGTGTACACCCATGCAGGTCATCAGCATGCTGAACGAACTCTACACACGATTTGACCATCAGTGTGGATTCCTGGACATCTACAAGGTAAGAACTCAAGTCCTAAGTTGGAAAAATTGAACTGAAATTAAGATAAAGAAAAAAATCCCTATAGCCATCTTCCTGAATTGCAGACCTGCCCTATGAAAATGGAAAGGCAATATTTTTGTTTCACGTGGGAAAAAAATACACCCACTGAAAATCAAATACTTGATTCTAAGCTGTCATCATGGTTCCCCTGTGGGAGTGCATGATTCCTCTATTATAGTCTGGTTTCTTTTAGGTGACACATGAGCCGCTGTATCCTAAGGACAATGAGAAGTGTACAGTGATGACGCTAGCCCAAACTGCAGCTTTTGGAAGGCACATAGATGCTTACTGTTTCCACCAAACCTCAAACAATTTAGGGTTTGGACACTTAATCTTTTCTCTGATAGAATTCTAGTTTTCCATAAAGAGCAGAACATTCATTAAAAAGGTTGTTGTAAGAGATTTAAACTTCTACTGAAAAACAGGAAGAGGACATTGGATGTCCATTCATAGTAACTAGAATCACAAAAATCATTGAGCCTGGAAAAGACCTCTGAGATCAGGTCCAGCCTATAACCTACACCATGACACCAGCTAAACCATGTCACCAAGTGCCACATCCAATCTTTTCTTAAAGACCTCCAGGGATGGTGACTCCACCACATCCCTTGGCAGTCCATTCTAGTGCATAATCAGCCTTTCCATGAGGAAGGGCTTCCTAATATCCAAGCTAAACCTCCTCTGGCACAGCTTCAGACCATAAGTGGGGACATGGCACTAGAGTGTCATGCCTCTTTACTACTACTCTGAAGAAAATATCACGTGTTGGTCCTGTTAGAGAATATTTCATCATCATTTCTCCTCAGTGGATTTGGTGTCCAATGTGTATTGCAGAGCAAAAAGAGAAGAGGTCAAATTTAATAAATGCAGTTAAGATATTGTTTGTGTAATTATCCCTTGAAATCTATTGGGAATACATGTTGTATATAAAATAACTTTGAATTTTTAATAGGAAAAGCAAAACAAATTTCTTGTTGTAACTGAATGCACCAAAGCAAAAAAAAAATGTAGTTGTAAAATTACATATCAACATAATTTTCTGTCAAAGGCTTGCAGACTAAATCACCACTTTTCAAACTGTTTCAAGTAGTATTTGCTGGTAGGCTATAGAGAAAAGCTCTTCACAGGCAGAGTGTTGTCTCTTTCACTTTTAGCCTCTAATACACTTCAGAAGGCACTCAGAAATATTAATTACCCACCTAAATAATAATTGTGGCTGAAAATTTACAGTACCTAGCATAGATAGAACTGAACATGGTATGGAAATATACAGGACATATACCGCAAGTAAGATCATGCTGCAAGTAAGTTTTGTACTCCTGGGCTAATGGATTGTATTGCTAATGCTCAGAAGCCAAAGACCATGATGGGAGAGGAATACAATGGAAGATACCATTTGAAAATTGCTACTGTGATATAGTCAGAAAAGACTGGACGCTTGTTCTCTGTTTGCATTAATGTGGTATTGCTGCACTCAGTATCAAGCTAGCTCAGAGAACAGGACTTGAGGAACCTCTGACCCACAGTCCAGAGTGAATATCTAGTGACCCTGTTTCACAATACCGTATCTGGTACATGGGTGTAGTTAGTGTTCTCCCAGAGGATTAATTTCAGTTAGCTGTTTTGAGGCATTCAGGTCATTCTTTCTTGAAAACTGTAGTTACATGGGAATAGGAAATCAAGTGTCCTGTTTGGAAGGAAGATTGCTTGAATCCTGTGAAAACTTTTAAGAAAGAAATATTTATACATAGGTCATGAATATTATACCATTTAGACCACAGCTTTCTGCCATTTACCTAACCTTGGGCAACTTGAGATTGAAAGATGTTACTGTGTGAAAATACTGTCGTGACCAGTGACATAAGATGATGGCTGAAATAGGCAAGGTAAGATTTATGCTTCACTCTAAAACGTTAAGACCTCCATGTAATTCTATGAGCAGAAGAATAAATAAACTTTTTTTTTTCCTATGGAAGGACACCTCTAACACCTTTCCTTCACTGTTACTGCTTTAATAGAGCCAGTTCTTTGTCAGATGCTTTCATCCTTGCTTTTCCTCTATCATGCCTCTCCCTTACGTCCACTGAGACTCCTTACACATCCTGTAATTCCCTTCACAGCCCACTCATGAGCAAGGCAATGTGCAGTGTGGCTGTTGTGAAGCTGTATGTACCTCTTTATTCTCCTTCAAATTTTTTTTTTTTAATTTTATTTTTTTTTTAACCAGATGTTTTAAAAAGTTACTGGGGGGTTAAGTGAAAATAACTCAGTTGAGCATTACAGAAAGAGAAAACCCAGGCAACAAACACTTTTCCTTAGAAAATCAGTCTTAAAATAAATTTTTTTTTAAAAAAAAGAAAAAAGCATTTGCATCTTAACATATAATTAGCTCATGTGTTTATACCCTTGTTTTCATTTGTTTCAGATGATGCTCCAGAGACTAAGTTTATTGCTAGGAATGATAGCCACCACAGCAACTGTAATTTAAGAAGTTAATGTCAGGCAGTGAATTTTAGATACGTAATCACATGTATTTGTACCCTCTAAGATATAATCCTGTTGACTAGGCTACAGATATTTACCATGTGGCCTATGTATACATCAAAACAGATTAAGTTTTCAAATGTGCTTGCTTTTAAGCAATGTGGCAAGAATAATTCACAATGATTATTAGGAGAGTACTTCTGAATATCAAATTCACTGTCTTGTAAACAGAAAATTAAGCAAAATTCATTAAATAATTTCCATGCTGTAAACTATTCCTCCAGCTTTACTGTTACAGCAGTTTGAATTCAGAATCTTGGTGCTTCTAATCTTGGTCTCAGACCATGAATGCAGTATTTTCAGTTGCTTCATACTGATCATTCAGGGATGTTAATAGACAGATATGGCACAGAGGGAAGAAAGTTGCTTACATCTAAGAAGTCAGAGAGGACAAGCATAATGAGCTGTTCAATACAGAATAAGAAATACTTGAAGAGAGCTGAAGAGAGATGAATTAGACTTCAAAATTTCATGGAAATGAGATTAAGTACCTGTAATTGATGAGGTAGGGGAAGAATACCCAATAGATGGATGCATAGGTAAGAATGACACAAGCAGGTGATGAGCTCAGAAAATGAATTTACAAGCATTTTAAGTACATACTGAAGATGACAAATGACATTTGTCCAAGCTGAGAGAGAACATTCCAGTAATCAAAATACATGGTGATAGGAGCCTGTGTTGCAGTTTTAGCAGTCTAGAAGAATCGGTGGTTTAGAGTGAAACTTAAGAAATAATCTGCCTACATACAGCCTTGATGAAAGGATCAAAAGGAACTCTTGGGTTAATCACAGAAGGGAGAAGATGTGAGAGAACCTGGTAATTAATTTGGAAACTGGATCTGCTGACTGACTGAACTAATTGTATCTGACTGGAATTGAGGAACGTGAAAAAAAGATGTGGTGAAGCAGGGAGTGCAGATCAAAGCAATGTAGATGCAGATGCTTGGTGAGCTATTGTAGATGTAGAAACATCTACTGCAGCGGCAGAAGTAATGAGAGAGATCTCAGTAAATGTTTTAAGCAATTGTTTTGGGTAAAAAAATACTCTAGTTGGCCTGTCTGTGTCTTTGTTTTCACCTGTGTTTCTTTATATCTGAATTCCTGTTGTTGATGAGGCAAGTGCTGGAAAATAATGCTTCAGCTAAACCATCTCTTTATCAGCTGTTCAGATGTGCTGCACCCATAGCTGCTGTCATTAAAAACTTAACCCTGCAGACTCATGAAATCTTCCCTGCTTGAGATTCCTGTAGCTTCTGTTTCTCCTTCCAAGTAATATGTCTTTGTCATAGAATCACTGTAAACATTTTTTTTTCTTGTTAAGTCCTTTTGCCTATTTAGGCCTGCAGTCTCATCCATTTCCCCATTTCCTTTCTGAAACAGCTCCATTTGCCTTCCCTTTAACTACTGCATGGAGTAGAAGCAACACATCTTGTGGCTGGTTTCTTGGCTGTGCATGCACTGGCTGGGTGGCTATATATGCTGTCTGGACAACACCAAACCAAGGAAAGCAGAACCAGACCTGCTTCTCTAGGTGTCATTTTCTTTGTCCTTTCTCTTGACAGTGTAGCATTTATCCTTGAAGACATTTGCAGATTTGCTCCTAACGCAAAACTTCACTTTCTGTGAAGTCCTGAGTCCCATTTTCCATGTATAAGCAAGAAGTCCTAAGCATTTTCAACAATGAACTGTTGTTAGGTGGCTGACTGTTGCTGGGATAGTTTGAAGCTGGTACTCTAGCCTAGTTCTCAATTATAAACAAGAATAGGAACTTTCTGGAGATCTTTGAGTAAAAGGTAAATAAATAAGGGCTTGGATGCAGAACAGTAATAGATAGGTCTATATCATTGCACTGGATTGCTGATTGGGATATATTATGCTGCACAAACTATTCTGGCTCCTTTTCTTCTCTGTGGCTGCTGCTGGCTGGTGCTTTTGCATGGCTTCGCTGACCTTGGCTGAGATTCTTGTTATAGCTAAGTAGCAGCTGGGCATTCTCTCTGGTTTCTCCCATTCTTGCTTGTATAAGGGAGGTGGGGGGAGAGCTATTCACTACTCCCTTGTCCAGTGGGGTGTGAATCAGTACAGGGGGATCCTTGTATTGTTTCTGAATTGTAAATATGTGCAAAGATATTTTGTACATATTCACTGTATTTTATACTTCTAGATTTTAGCTTAGATTTGTAAGCATAACTTTCATTTTGCTTCCAAGTTCTGAGTCTGAGTTTGCTTGGTAATTTACTCTGGGGTCAAATTCCAATTTGTTAGGGTCGAAATCTAACCCACAACAATTGCTATATGTATTAGTTGTAAAAATTCTAACTGAAGTGTTTTGAGTATTCATCGAATATGAAAATATAATTCCACAGGTTAATTTCATAGTTAGAATTCACAACTTTGTTCTGTGAATTTCTGGTTTGTTTGTTTTTTTTTTTTTTATTTTTATTTTTTAATTATTATTATTTGGTTAAACTGACACTTTCTCTGAGTGCTGCCACGCACATCTCAAAGTGCCTTACCATCTTTCTTTGGATTCTCTTTGGCTATTATTCCTAGCAACATTATTTCACTTACTTTATGCTGAATGATGCTTTTTTTTTTTTTTTTTTTAATTTACATAGTTAATATTTCAGATCTTAATTTTCTAATTTTATACATATAACTCTGGCTACAGCCTTAATTTTTGCTTGTTGTCAAGACCTGAGACGGAAGAAGAGTGGATGGTTTAGAGTGGACTGCAGTCATTTGAGACTGAACCACTTCAGTTCTGAAAAATGGTGTTTATATTGAGATTGTGATATAATACTTTTAGGAACTTCATTTTAAACTCACATTTTCTGAAAATATTGCTTCACATTTTTATGATGGTAGTTCAAGTTGCAGAAATCAGTTTTCATTTTACAGAAAATACCAATGCTTTCTCAGTGCCATGGCTATCCCTCCTTGCAAACTGATACATGTACACATTCATATGTATGTTCTTAAGCTTTCTATCAGTGCCATAATGACTAGAGTCATAGAATAGAATCATAGAATGGTTTATCTTGGAAGGGACCTCAAAGATTGTCTAGTTCCAAGCCCTGCCATAGGCAGGGACACCTCCCACTAGAACAGGTCGCTCAAGGTCTCATCCAGCCTGGCCTTGAACACCTCCAGGGAGGAAACATCTACAACCTCCCTGGGCAACCTGTTCCAGTGTCTCACTACTCTCACTGTAAAGAACTTCTTCCTAACATCCAGTTTAAATCTCCCCTCTGCCAGTTTAAACCCATTGCCCCTTGTCCTGTCATTACAAGACCTTGTAAATAGTCCCTCCCCAGCCTTCCTGTAGGCCCCCTTCAGATACTGGAAGGCCACTACAAGGTCTCCTGGAAGCCTTTTCTTCTCCAGGCTGAAGAGCCTCAAATCTCATAACCTGTCCTCATAGCAGAGCTGCTTCAGCTCTCTGAGCATCTTCATGGCCCTCTTCTGGACTCGCTCCAACAGTTTGATGTCCTTCTGAGGTTGATGACTATTCTGAGGTTTTCCAGGCTTTATGTTCACATAGTAAAAACCATAATCTCCAAGTTCATGGCCACTATTTTTGTCTTCCAAAATTTCTGTAGTTCTAGCTTTGTATGTTTTGTGTGGCTTCGTGACCATTTTGAGAAGGTTGCAAGACTTTTTGATTTAGTTTAGGTATCTGAAGAATGAAGAATATTATGAAATGCAATTAAAATATGTAAATTATACTGATACTCTTAGAAGAGCAATATAATATGCATAAAATACCATAATATACCTTTTTAAAAGATGAGTAAGTGCAGTTTTGAGTATTACTGGTGTACTAGGTGCTACTTTTCCCTGTTAAAAGTCAGTGGGTTTTGAATGTGTAATAGAAGAAAAAGGGTAACAAAAAACCCCAGGTTTTATTGCCCAGAAGCTCGCTTTCTGTCTGTGGTGCCACTGAACCTGCTAGAGATGACCTTCAGCATGTTGCTTTGTTCAGGTCCTACTCACTGGCTGTGAATTGACTTTCTGGGATACAGCTGTGTCTCACTCATGTATGAAGTCAGGGCAAAGCTGGGACACCTACCTGGTTTGGGGAACTCAGAAGTGTTCTTGGGTTAAGTTTAATAAAACCCCAAATAACAAAAAACAAAACAAACCAAGCAACCAACAAAGCAAACAAATAAAAACACAGAAATGGGTGTTGGGTAGTGATAGGACTAGGGGAAATGGACCCAACCAAGTAGAGGAGGGTAGATTTAGCTTAGACGTTAGGAAGAAATTCTTCACCATAAGGGTGGTGAGACACTGGAACAGGTTGCCCAGGGAGGTGGTGGAAGTCCCTTCCCTGGATGTTTTTAAGGCTAGGGTAGATGTGGCTCTGGGCAACCTGATCTAGTGGAAGGTGTCCCTGCCCATGGCAGGGAGGTTGGAACAAGATGATCCTTGATGTCCCTTCCAATCTTGACAATTCCTGTGATTTCTTGAATTTTCCCTGCAGACCTGGTGTATCACTCTGAGGGACTGCAGAAAGTTTATTTCACTTCCCATTAGCTTAGCCTGTTTCCATTTAAACAGTCCAGTATTGTGTCAGATCTAGAGGATGCATGGCACAACTGTGACAATGTATGTCTGGCCCTTCGTATACCTGCACAAGCCAAAATGCAGCATTTTGATTCATGCAATTAGCATTCATAACAGTACCATAATTTCTCCATAAATATGGAGAATACAGGTAATTCAGGAGGAACTAATGTGAATTTCAAATCAGATAAATTAAAGCTTGTATGACCTTGAGGAAGATGCTGTTGTTCAGCAGTAATTTCAATATTGGAATAAATAAAATGACTACTTCTATATCTGGTGAACGATAGTCACATTAAACTGAAATATGTGTTGCAAGTTATGCACAATTATTTAAATTCATGCTTTTTTAAACAGTTCCTTTGATATTACATCTACCTCATGTAAGGCAGAATGCCAGCAAGAACATTTTCCATTAATGAGACATCTTTGGTGTGATTTTTGCAGTTTCATACTGACCTACAAAGAAATCATTTATGCACTGTGACTTATATTCCATGACTATGTAAACCCCAATTTGATATCATGTAAACTGTACTTCATCTAGCATGTTCATATTGTAACTTGTAAGAGAAACACTTTAAACATACTAGATAATAATTCTACACAGCAAGTACTATTTGTGCTTTTGTAAAGAAAACAGCACTCTGAATTCAAATGTAGATTAGTTTCTCCATATTTTGGATACTGATAGAGTTATGCTTGAGACTGCTAAGTAGATGCTGTAGAAAGAGTTCAAATACAGCTCTTCCTCCAAAATGCTCCTGAACTTACCAGCATGTAGCATCATTAAACTCACAACAAACTAATATGCCTTCGGGCCCAGTAAGAGCAATTCCTTGATAATTAGGCACTCAGGAAAGGAACTGGCTTTTTACAGTAAGGCATTTCTTTAAGAAGCAAACTTTACCAAATGAGCAGATTTCTGAACTCTGTAGCTGGACACTTGGAATCTATTCCTGCTCACAAGGGAAGAGTTTTTAATACACTGAAGAATTTCCAAAAGCAGAATTCAGTGTCCTAAAGGTGTTGCTGATTTGCCTTGAAAATTGGGTACAAGATTCCACTGCTTAGGAGTTAATTTTGAAAAGGTAGAAACTGAAGGAGATTCTTGGGTCTGTTTGAGGGCAGTCTTATTCTGAGATCCCATCTTGAAAACTTTTAAAACCTTTAAGCAACAGGAGGTTTTTAATAGTACCCAAGAGATTTTGAGTATTTATAAATAGCATTGTATCCAACATGGAGAATTAATTTCAGCAAAAAATCTCAGGCCCAAGTATTTTAAGCTGACAGATGTTGTTAAGCTTCACAGTGTTGCCCAGTTCAACTGTTTTTCAAAGCATTTTTGCCAAATCTATGCAGTGGAAAAACATATAGAATACTTCAGATTGCAGACAGAATGAGGCTTTAGTTTGTATTCACGCATCAAGAAAACAAGATTTTGATTAATTTAAAAAAGGTCAGTATTCACTCTTTGTTATGTAGACAGAAATGTAGATCTGTGAAGCTATCTCAGGATTGTCTAGACTTGGGCCATGATTAAAGAGGCTTTTCTGAACTGCACTTACACCATCTTCAGAGAAAGAGCACACACATTTCACCTGTTAGTGGGAAAATATGTTTAATTTCTCTCTGGTATGTTTCTTTGACTTTTCTTTCCTTAGGATCTGTATTTTAAATAAAGTGATTTGCTTAACTCTTAGCATAAGCTGCCCAAAACACTTCATCTCTGCCCTTCCTCTGCTTAATGATTAGTAACATCCCCGATCTGTATTCCAAAATATGCCTGCCAAGATACAGGATTTTTCAAGCTAAGCAGTATGTTGCTGTTGTGCTGACAAACAGTATCTTAGCACTAGCAGTCAATACATTTGTGTAATCTTTTTTATGTTTTGGGGTACTTCATGGGAGCAGGAACATGCACTCTGATGTACTTTCAGAGGCACAGAGTGAGTCATGTATGAGAAGATAACAGCTCACTTGGAGTCTTCAGAGAGTTTAGCAAATTAAACTTTCCCAATCTGTGCTCATCATGGCTCACATAAACCTTACTTTCAGCCATTTCTGAGAAAAAGCATGCTGATGACAGCATGGGAAGAGTCCTGAATACCAGATAACAGTCTGGGCATGGAAACAGGCAATCAAGAAAAGATATGGACGCTTGGGTCCTTCTACAGTAAATGGGTTAA